>WOXC01001220.1:0-260686 GCA_011680675.1 Gymnobelideus leadbeateri
AGCAATACGTAACTGAACGAAGTACACTGACATACTGATCCCTTGAGTATTCTCCCTTCCCAACAAATTCAACCTATGCCCTCTATCCATACATAACTGTAACCATATACACACACACATTCACATATGTATTCATGTGACCACACACCCTTCTTCCATTATTTTCATAGTGAGAAAGATAGCATCAGTCACAGTTATTGCTTTTCCATACAGGAATGTAAGTAGTTCAACTTTGATAAATTCCTTTTGATTTCTTTTCCCTGATTACCTTCTCAGGCATCTCTTCCTTCTTGTGTCTGGATGTCAAATTTTCTATTCAATTCTGGTTTTTTCCTCAAGAATGCTTGAAACTCCTCTATTCCACTGAATGACCATATTTTCCCCTGAAACAAAATACTCAGTTTTGCTGGGTAGGTGACCCTTGGGTCCATTCCCAGTTCTTTTGCCCCCTGGAATATCATATTCCATGCCCTTCAATCCCTCAGTGTAGAAGCTGCCAGGTCCTGGGCTATTCTGATTGTGTTTCCACAATATTGAAATTGTTTCTTCCTGGCTGCTTGGAGTATTTTCTCCTTGATCTGGGGATTCTGGAACCTGGCCATAATATTCCTGGGAGTTTTCTTTTTGGGATCTTTTTCAGGAGGTGATCGGTGGATTCTTTTAACCTCTATTTTGCCCTCTGGATCTAAAACATCAGGGCAATTTTCCTTGAGAATTTCTTGAAGGGTGGTTTCTAGGTTCTTTCTTTGATCATGGCTTTCAGGTAGTCCAATAATTTTTAAATTGTCTCTCCTGGATCTATTTTCCAGGTCAGTGGTTTTTCCCATGAGATATTTCACATTGCCTTCTAATCTTTCATTTGTTTGGATCTGCTTAACCACATCTTGATTTCTCATAAAGTCATTAGTTTCCATTTGCTCCAGTCTAACTCTGAAGGAATGAATCTCCTCAGTGAACTTTTGAGATTCTTTTTCCATCTGGAAAATTCGACTTTTTAAGGCATTCTTTTCCTCATTGCCCTTTTGGGCCTCCTTTGCCATTTGAGTTAGTGTATTTTTTAAGGTGTTGTTTTCCTCAGTCAGGCTGTTGACCCTCATTTCATACTTTTCCTGCATCCTTCTCATTTCTCTTTCCAATTTTTCCTCCACTTCTCTTATTTGAATTTTAAAGTCCTACTTAAGGTCCTCTATGGCCTGCAATCCGCTCATGTTTTCCCCTGGGGCTTTTGGAGCAGGACTTCTGCCCTCACAGTCCTTTTCCCTCTCTATGCCCCCAAAATAGGAGTCTAAGGTTGCATTTTTCTGTTTCCTTTGCCTTGGCATGTTGCCGCTTAATTGCTTGACTTTTGGGCTTGTTGCCACACTATGGCTTTAAGGCCAGATAGAGGAATTTTTGTCCCGAATGTGTGGGGGGCAACTTCAATTTCTGGCAAGCTGTAAACCCACCCACAACTTCCACCCTAGATCACAATCCAGATCCAGGGAGGTTAAAGCAAGAGCGATTACCCCCCAAGACTGATCGCTGGATCTTCCTACAATTTGCATGCCGGGAGCTGGAGCTGCCTCTGAAAACTACAAAATGGCATGTCTCCTCAGCGGCTTCTAGCCCCCAGGGGAGGGAGCCGACGCATTCCCTAAATACAGGTCCCAAAGTCCATAGGACACTAACCTCTTACTTTGTCCTAGGCATGTCTATGTTGATAATTCTGGAGTCGCCACAGCTCCTGGTGTTCTGGGGTTCCTCCAGCCGGCTGCTGGCCCTGCCGCCCTGGGACTATAACGTCGGCTAACGCGGACCTGGTCTCGGCTCGGCTCCTGCGCTCTGCGCGCTGCCAGGTCCCAGACCTCTGTGCTGGTCCTTCCTGCAGGGCTGCTGGGATGTCCTCAGCGGGAGGTTAGCTTCTCTGTGTCGTTCTGTGGGTGCTGGGGCTCCAGAAGTTGTTCAGAGTCCCCTTTTACATAGTTTTGGGGGAATCTGGGGGCAGAGTGGCTTGGACGAGCTGTTTCTACTCCGCCATCTTGGCTCCGCCCCTCTTAGTGCCCATTTGGTCTTTTCTTAGCAAAGAGACTAGAGTGATTTGCCACTTCCTCCTCCAGTTCATTTTATAGATGAAGAAACTCAGACAAACAGGGTCAAGTGACTTGTCCAGGGTCACTCAACTAGGACATATCTGAAGCTGGATTTGAACTCAGGTCTTCCTGCCTCCAGACCTGATGCTCTATCCACTGCACCAACTAGCTGCCCCTAAATTTTCAGTCTGTACTATGCCATATAGGAGGCTTAAGTTTGCTGGGTGTTTTACCTACATTATCATAGTAATCTTGCCAACCTTGAGTCAGTCCAAGTCTATTTCATCATCTTCCTATCCTGCTTCTTCATCTCCCAAGTCCGGTGGGTGCTCTGTTTTTCCATTTGATATGTCCCTCATCTTCATTCTTTCTCCAGTCTTACTGTTACAGGACTTTACCTTCACCCAATGGGTTGCTACAAATCAATGTTATGCTGTTCCTAACCCAGTCTAGCTGCACTTTAAATGGGGAGTAGATGCTGTTATGCAAGTGTAAGAAAGACTGTATGATGCTGCCCTATTCCACCTGAGCTGGGACACAGTTTGAGGTGCCTACCTTGCCAGTCAGTCTGCTGACTGTTGTGCAGCCTTGACCCTGTTGGAAGGAAGCTTTCTCTCAAGATATGTCATCCTGGAGGGAGAAAAAATAGTCATCCCTCTGGGTCTCCCACATATCTCATTCTCTCCCTCCCCTTTGCCCTTCCACATCCAAGGCCAGGCAGAAAACAAAACTTTTGGTCTTTTCTCCACCTTTTTCCTTGTTGCTCTAATGCATGGATGTTTGGTGTGAATATAGCCAAAATGGAATCCACTATAGCGATGATTCTCTCTTTGTCTGTTCTTATCTCCCGTAGGTTTACCACATTCAGGATGAGTGCTTGCTAAATACACCCATTCAAACTGGTCTGTAAAAAGGGCTTGGGAAGATGGTTTTATTTACTCCAAGATACTTTAATGCTAAAGAGAAGAGACATATTCGAAGGCCTCTAAGCATCTTACCAGCAAAAGAGGGGAAATATAATGAAAACATGTGTGGCACAGTATAGCAGGGGGAATGGTGAAGTCTGGATTCAGGCTCATATTAATGAACCGCTATAATTCCTAATGAATCACCATGGAGCCCTTAGAAGTGATCCATAGTTAGGAAGCTAGTTTCCCTTAGAAATTCACATTTATACTTACTTTGATGCGGACTATACATAATCAAATGGTTTGTAGTTATTTTCAAGCTTCTAAAATACTTTTAGCCATAAGCACAATTCTCCAGAGTCATATTTATTTTTCTAGCCACTTAAAACAATTCATCATAAAGTAATACATGCAAACTTTCCCAATTCCAGGTGTATGAATGTTGACAAAAATGGGGAAAATACTATTCTGCATATCTTTTCTGAGCTATGCCAGTCATCAGTTGATTAAGCTTCTTCTCATTCATCTTTATAAGTCAAAAGCCTTGGGACATGAAAGATGTTTCATTACTTATTGTTATGAAGTATCATATATCATAGCAGAGCATTTGGGAACTGTTAGGATTTGAACCATTAGTCACTTGATTCATATTTTTATGGTGCTTAGTAAATTGTCTAATTCAATTCCAATCAATAAAAAATTAAGAGCCTAATTTGTGCAAAGTACTAGAGATAGAAAAGAAAAAAATCACATAGTTCCTGCTTTCAATGAGTTTGCAATCTAGGAAGAAGGTAAATGATAGCAGTGTAGTGTAAAGAGATCCCAAGTAATGTCTATGGTCACAGGAGTGATGGTGTTAGCAAGCTGACAAGTGTCTAGAGGTGGCCAGCCAGCATGGGGAAGTCCCTCCCGATTATACATAATAAGTTTGGCTGAAAGAACTGGGGATGTTTGTCCTGGAGAAGAGAAAACTGAAGGAGGGCATGATATCTACCTTCAAGGATTTGAAGGAGTGTCATGTAGAAGAGGGGGAGCTAGGTGGCACTGCTGAGAGAGTACCTGGCCTAGAGTCAGGGAAACTCCTCTTTGTGAGTTCAAATCCAGCCTCAGACACTTATGAGCTATGTGACCCTGGATACCTTATCTGGAAAATGAGCAGGAGAAGGAAATAGCAAACTACTCCAGTATTTTTGCCAAGAAAACCCCAAATGGGATCTCAAAGAGTCAGAAACAACTGAAATGGCTCAACAACATAAAAGAGAGACTAGAGTTGGTCCACTTAGAACCAAAATGCAGAACTAGGAGACGTGAATGATAATCACAGAGAAGTGAATTTAGGCTTGGTGTAAGGAGACATTTCCTACTAAGTCAAGCTTTCCAATCATGGAATGGTTTGCCTTAGGAAGTAGTGGATTCTTCTCAACTGGAGATCTTCAAGAAAAGGATTTCTGAGTGCTTGTCAGGTATGTTGGAGAGGAGATTCTAATTCAGGTACTGGGGGGCAGACACTGCATGGAGGTTTCATCCACCTTTGAGAGTCTGTGATTATATTCTATATCATTTAGTCCATGTGACTGCTATGTCTATTCTTAATTGCTAATAGCAGTGGACAATATTGGACAGTTGAAAATCATGAAATAATTTCAGAGATAGATGTTATATGCCACAAGGGTTGCATAGATCATATTTCTAATAATTGTTTTGACCAATTTTAACCAGAGACTGAACTATATTCTTAAAAATATACTGCTGAATAACCTTCACAGAAGTTATAAATCCCCATGGACTAAGCAGGCCCTTGCAAACATATTGGAAATTCCCATTTGCTACATTTCTTTTTGGATTGTATTTGTCTTGGTTTCTGGTGTGTGTGTGTGTGTGTGTGTGTGTGTGTGTGTGTGTGTTGTAATTCACAGAGGAAGATAAAATAATAATGGATACCAGAGGAAGTCTCTTGGGAGTTCATGTTCTATGTTTCCTAGAAGTTCACTACTCTGTTATTATACCTATTAAGTGAAATCATACTGTAGCAGAATAAGTGTTACATCAGAACAATCAAAGTTCTTCTTCTGATGGACCTTAATGAGCAGTTGGCGAAATGAGTTGGCAAATAAAAGCACCTGACCTATTACCTAGATCCTGAACCAACAAATATTAGTAGTCTAGTTATGGAAGTAATCTTTTTTTTTTCTTTCTGGAGGGGTGAAGGCAGGGCAGTTGGGGTTAAGTGAGTTGCCCAAGGTCCCACAGCTAGTATTTAGTGTCCGAGGCTGGATTTGAACTCAGGTCCTCCTGACTCCAGGGCCAGTATTCTATTCACTGTGCCACCTAGCTGCCCTGGAAATAATCTTTTTTTTCACTATTTGTCAAATCTTTATTGGGTAAGTGGGGAAGGTTGGTAGAGTCCAGTTTAGTCCTTCTTGGCAGCAGCCTTCCTCATGGCAGCTAGGACATTGCTGAGCTCCTCTCTCTTCCTCTTGGGTCGGATGTGAGTTCCCACCCTTTTTTAACGAACTTAAGGGCTTGCTTATCCTTGGAGACTTTTAACAATTCCATGGCCTGCCTTTCATAAGGGGTAAATCCACACACCTCCCAGATCATATCTCTCACAAACTTTGTGTGTTTGGTCAAGCACCCATGGCTACAGCAGTGTCCTGGCTTCGAAAAACATTTTTCGTAACCTTGTGGCCCTTGTTGAGGCTGACGGCCATGGGGTACCGGATAGCCATGGCTACGGCACATAGCCCCAGTGGCAGCCACAGCAGAAGGCCCTGGAAGTAATCTTAACACCCAGGTTGCATCAATTATTTGCAATCTAATTGTTTGCTTTTTAATGGTTTGTTATTTAATAGCCAAGTATATTCAGAATAATAGTTTTGTATGCTTGCCCAAAATCCAATAACCAAAATCAAGCTCTGCCAAGTAGATAGATCAAGGTGTGTGGAGGGGGTGAGATGGTTTGGAGAATTACTTATGTTATAAAACTGTCACATAGCAAGCACTGATGAAATGCTTAATTATTGTGTGCCAGGCATTGGGCTAAGTGCTAGGGGTACAAATACAAGCAGAAAAAAGGCCTGTCCTCAATGAACTTACAAAAAGGTTTATTAGAGATCTTTAAACTGAAGAACACAGCTGATTGCTTATTGTCTAGACTATGTTTGTACCACACAAAATAATTAACCAGTTCTCCAGCTTGTGGAAGCTAAGAACTCACAAAAGGTGTCAATTTAGGGAAGAAAACATTGTCTGTCATCAGCATAAGACAAAAGGAATGGTTTGTTGAGCATTTTCCATCTCCTGCCCCCTAGGGTTTTCTCCAGGACAGTCAAGGAACTCTGGCCTCCTGAGTGAGATATTCCATACCTGCATGTGTTCCTGCCTCTTAAAAGGTTGGTCTCCTTGGGTCTCACAGGACACAATTCTATCTGCCTAGAGCAGGGATGGGGAACCTGTGACCTCAAGGCTGCATGTGGCCCTCTAGGTCTTCAAGTGTGGCCCTTTGACTGAATCTTTTGTGAAATTTGGATTCAGTCAAAGGGCTACACTTGAAAACCTAGAGGGCCACATATGGCCTCAAGGCCACAGGTATCCCACCCCTGGAAGTCTAATTTCATTCTTCCCCCCAAAAACCAAACCAAACAAAAAACAAATCAAACCAAACCAAAGTCTTTTCTACCACTGACACTCTGCCTGAATTCACTGCTCAATATTTAGGATACCCACAAATAACATTACCCACAAGTATTCCACTTACATCTCATTATATTCACTCCAACACAATGCTCCTACACCCCTGGCTGCTGATGTACAAATCTCGTTCCTTCTCCTTCACTCACTAGCCCCCCACGATTATGCACCTCTATGGCTCATCCGGACTCCCAAACCCAGATTTGTCTCCCCTTTTACACCGAACACTCTGGAATGCCACCGTTATCATTAGCAAACTTGGCCTCATCTTAAACTTTGTCCTTTCTTACTCCTTTCATTTTCTAACTCTCAGTGAGGTATGACAGACACCCTTTGCATGATAGCACTTCCCTGGCCACCCTTTCCAGTACTAGCTATACTTTCTCTCATATTTTCCTCCTCTTTTCTTCTCCCCCACTCACTGGTTATGGTGGGAAGTCAGAACATTCCTTGTTTCCACATTGCCCCCTCCAGATCTTCCCTCAACCACTTTCACCAAGCAAGTGTCTCCTTTGAGGTTCATACTATCCAAATTTATCACCTAATCTAGAACCTGGTGGCTGTTATCTAGGACGTTCTTCTTCCTTCTTCAATGAATTCAATACCTACTTCACAGTTTTTCCCTCCTTCCCATCTCTTACTTGGAGATTTCAGCATTGATACTACCTCAAATATCCCAATATCTTACCTCTTCAATCTACTCCATTCCCATGGCCTATTCTTCCATTCAGCCTCAACTCTACACAGAGATGGTCACACCCTTGATTTTTGCCATTGTTCACAAGTATTCCACTTCCATTGGAAAGAACTACAAAGTGACTATATCTAATCATAACTTTTATTATTCCATCTTTCTCTATGACTTAAGACCTCTAACCCCATTCATCACCATTGTTTCCTCTGTTCCCTCCATCCCTCTGTTCTTTCCCAGGCTATCACTTCTGCACTGGCTACCTTCTTCTTTTGTCTCTCCCTCAATCCTTTTGTGCACCCATTCAACTCAATACTGTCCTCTGTTCTCAATTCCCTCCATGCCTTCTTGTTCTGTAACCAATCATAGCTTTGCCACTCCTCAACCCTGGATTACTCCTACCATCTACCTCTTTCATTCCTCTTCATGTACTGCTAACCCTTTCCCTGTGTCTGCTGAAAAATTATGCTACATTATCTCTAATGGGCCCTCAATAAAGCAAGACACTCCTCTTATACCTCCCCTAATTGATTAACTACCCTACTCTCCACAATGACTGTTTCAAAACTTCTTGTCTCTCTTTAAGTCTCCCATGGCAGACAAAGCAAAAGCAAAAAGTGACTTAATTAAAAGAGATCATCAGGGAAACTACATTTTGCTAAAAGGTACCACAGACAATGAAGTAATGTCAAAAAAGTTTTACAGCAAGTTTTTCTGATAAAGACCTCATTTCTCAAATACATAGAAAATTGAATCAAATTTATAAAAATAAGAGCCATTCTCCAAATGATAAACAATCAAAGGGTATGACCAGGCAGTTTCCAGAAGAATAAATCATAGCTATCTATGGTCATATGAAAAAATGCTCTAAATCACTATTGATTAGAGAAAGGCAGATTAAAATAACTCTGAGGTACTGTCTCACACCTCTCAGAAATGATGAATGCTTGAAGAGATGTGGGAAAATAAGTACACTAATGAACTGTTGGTAGAGTCATGAACTTATCCAACTATTCTGGAGAACAATTTGGAACTATGTCCAAAGGGCTGCAAAACTGTGTATATTGTCACTACTAGGCCTGCATCCCAAAGAGATCAAAGAAAATGGAAAATGATCTATATGTAAAAAATAATTATAACAACTATTTTTATGATGGCCAAGAATTGGAAATTGAGGGGATGGTCATCAATTGGGGAATGATTGAATAAATCGTGGCACATAATTGTGATGGAGTATTATTGAGGTATAAGAAATGATAAGGGGGTGGTTTGAGGAAAAAAAAACATGGCAAGATCTATATAAACTGATGCAAAGTGAAGTGGGAAGAACCAGGATATCGTTGTGCAGAGTAACAGCAATGTTATAATGATGATCAACTGTAAAAGGTTTGAATACTCTGATGAATATAATGATCCAAGACATTCTAAAGGACTTGTGTTAAAAAAAAATGCTATTCACCTCTAGAGTGAAAAATGATGACTTATGAGTGCAAATTGCCATAAAGTTTTCTCACTACATGTTGGTTTGCTTTTTTTTCAATATGGCTAGTATAGAACTTTGTTTTGTATGATTTCACATGGATAATTGATATATTCCTTGCCTTCTCAGTGGATGGAGGGAGTGAGTGGAAGGGAAGGAGAGAATTTAGAACCCAAAATTTAAAAAAGAAAAGAAAAAGAAATCTTTGTATCCCCATTGCCAAACACAATGTCTGCATGTTGAGAAGCTATGTGGACAGTGCTAGGATTTGTATTAATCAGTCAAAATGTCTTTATTGATTGAAGATTATACAGTTCAGCCTTGTGTTAAACGCAGAGGAGAACACTATAGAACTATAAGGCAGAGAAAGCTCATTGAAGTGATTAGTCTTTTTTTACTTAGAGGTTTGGAAAATATTTAGTGACTGGGAAGGAATAGTCAAGTTGGAGTTTATGTTGGTACACTTTCAGACTACTTAAGATTTCTCCAAGCCAGGTTCCCATTTTCTCCTTTTCTTCCAATGTTCTTGAATCAAGAGGTTTTGTTTTTGTGATTCGTCCTTTTTTAAAATATCCTTCACCAAGCAAATTGCAAAAGAAAGTGGTGGGAGCAGCTGCATGTACCCTCCTGTGGTTAATTTCCTGTGAAATATCTGCAGATAAATTGCTTTGAGATCTTTATGAGAACTGGCATATATTATTTTGATCATTGATATTTTAAATTAAGGGAAAGTATAATCTGCTAGAAACTGAGATTTAAAGGCTAACGCAGTGAAGGCCACAAAGCAAGCATTCAGGCTAAGAGTTTTAAAAATCTCTTCTGCTTCTCCCTCCTCCTCAGTAATTTACATGGTCAAAGTCAGTTACGACAGAGGTAAATGATCAAAGTGAATGATGATGACCAGCTTCAGATCATATCCATATAACACATCACATACCATTAATCATCCATAAATTATTTTTGAATTGTTAGAGATGATGGTTTTGTAAAGAGGATACACATTCACTGAAATAATTCCAAATGAGAAATAAAACTGGTTTTCCAAACTCTTTGGTATTCAAAGCTTTGTGTTTTGAACCAATTTCAGCCAGTGCCTATTTCAGCTGCTTGTCTAATGTGAGTGTTAATGTAAAAACATGAGTTTTTCTGAAGTATACATAGGAATTTTTGCCCTAAAACAGTGATTAATGTTTTTGTTTGTTTGTTTGTTTTGCTTTTGCAATTCTACTAATACCCACAACTCATTTCTGCAGATAGACTTTGGAAAATGTTTTTCCCTGGCACAAACAAAACAAACCAGATCATTCATTCGACATCTTTCTAAGAAGCACATTTGTACCATGCACTAGCATTTGTTCTCATGTCTAGGTTACTTGGTAGACTTTCTTCATTCAAATTAGAAGCTATTTTGAATATTTTTCCTTGGCACCCTGCCCCCCACTCCTATTTCTGTTAGAATATTGCACCAATAATCTCTTGGACTTACCAGGCAATTTCTCTTTACACTTTTGGGACTTCTCACATTCTCCAGAAAAGGTTTTGCCCCCTTATTTTTCTTTGACAGTGTGTTTGACGTCTTGAAAATTTTCCCCATCACTAGTATTGATTTTTTTCAAGTTCATTAAGAATCTGGCCTGTTCTAACTTTATTTAGTTCATTTTTGCCTAAAGGCTTGAAGCATTGACAGCCAGACCCCAAAGAATGTTAGCTACTAGGAATAAGTCTCACCGACTATATTTTCCAGCAGAAATGGATAAGTAAAATTAGGTGGAATTCACATGTGTTTCTCCTATGTTTTCTGTATGGGGAAGGGGGCAGATTGTGTTCAACTTAATATAAGGAAGCACTTCTAGGATTGGAGCTGAGTATTTTTGAAAATCTCTTCTCCCTGTGGAAAGTTTAGTGACATGATTTGTGAGGTAGTAACCTTCCAGGCCTTCAGGCAGAGGCTGGATGGCCACAGTAACATTTGTCTTGGATCCTGTGGAGAGACTTTGTGTTTGGGACACCAGTTAGACTAGGTGATTTTTAAGTTTTGTGGACATCTGAACGTCTGAGAAGTTTGTTGCCTGTCATGTTTCCCACGGGAAGGGTAAAACTTGAGAACAAAGGATTTGAGGTGAGCCTCAACTAGGCTCCCAGCAGGACCTGTGAGGTTTTTAGTTGTCATTCCCCCTCCTCTGTTTGTACATGGGAAGATAAATAGGTTTTTGGAGGCCAAGACAAACTGTTGTATCCATTGCAGTTGGAACATTTGAGCAGGATGAAGGTTGACAAGTAGGAATTAATTGGAATTAACGGAGACTTTCAAACCCTAAGTCAGATAGAAGTTTGGGACTGGGACTTTGACTCTGCTAGCAAGAAGAAATGAGTTCAAAGACAGACTCCTAAATGATGGTAGTCTTTAAATAAGGCCTGAGGCTAAGACTGTAGGAGCTGAGAGAGCCCTCTCCTTATGGACAGAAAGCCCCTTGGTGTGGGAAGACCTGTCTTTTCCACTTAAAGAGAGGAAACATAGCCTCTCAGCTGTAAACTAGAAAAAGAGATGGCAGTCACCTCCCCTGATGGGGAAGGGTTGTTATCTCTGCTGAAGGTACCAGCAGGGAGCAAGCCCAGCAGAACAGTAGGACAATCTCACCAAAAGCCCGAGGCAGTCCTGTGGCATCCCATGTCCATTCACCCAGATGTGCTGGCCCTGCATGTTCCCTGGCTGTGTGCCCCTCCACACACGTTCCTCGTGCATGTGGCTGCTCATCCCACTGATGATATGTATGTTTGTTGGAAAGCATGCCCTAGCTTTATGGAGGGAATAGTCTGCCCTCAAGGAAAGCAGCCCAGTAGAGCCAAGAAAGTATTGGATGGGACATTAGGAAGACCTGAATTTAAAATCTGCCTCTGGCATTTACTGGTTGTATATATGTACAAACTCTTCTGGTTTGGCCTTTGTAGCCTCAGCACCTACTGCAGAGCCTGGCACATAGGAGGGACTTAATCTGTATTTCTCAGCTGATTGAACATGGGGCCTCAGGTTTCCAAATACGTGGAATAAGAAGAATAATGTCTAGTACCTATGTTACAGGATTGAGGTGATATCAGCTAAGTATTTTATAAACTTTAAGGCACTGCTCTATGAAGCCTAGTTATTATTATGACTTTTCTGCCGAGGCCATTTTATGGATTGGTTTGTGTGTTTTGAACTGATTGTGTACTCTGGTTTCCTAGTCAAAGTAAACACATTTGTGCAGTCTTGTGAGCTATGATTTTCAGTCGATATAGTCCTCCAGGGTACCTTGTAGCTGGAGCAGTTTCTCTTGGGGTCCCATGCAACAGAAAAGGAACCTAATATGTGGCAAAATAATTTTCTCATTGAACAGAAACAGGAGCAGTAGATAGCCATGGCAAAGAGTAAGATTTAGATTTGATGGAAGACAACACTTCATAACAGTCTGAGTCATTCAAGAGAGACATGGCTTGCCTCTTAAAGGTGTTAGTTCTCTTTGCTTTAGGTCTTTAAGACAAACTTGGATGGCCACTTGCCAAGTGAGCTATAGAGGGGATTCTTATCCTGTTGTGAGTTGGACTACTGGTCTCCCTTCTAATTCCAAGGTTCTATGGTTTTGAAAATTCAATTCCCATGTACTTTGTATTATGTGACTTTAGACTAAATTTTAAAATTCAGCCCACCGAATGTAATTATTTTCCCCTTATAGGAATCAGATAAGAAGTTGGAGAACATGAGTCCTGCTAGCCAAAATTACATCATAGTCTCTCCTAAAGCTAGAATTTTTCACCCAACCTAAAGTGTCTTTGACCAGGTCTATGCTGGCCAAGTTTATAGAATTTCTACGGATATAGTAGAAAGAGTACGAGACTTGAAATCAGGAAGCCTTGGGTTTGGCTTTGACCTCAGGCTCTTCTTAGCTATGTGATGCTCATATAAAATACTGAACCTCTCTGAATATGTTAACCTTTTCTGTAAAATGTAGATAATAGCAGAGACTTCCTTCTCAGTGTTTTTGTGAGAATCAAGTGAGGTAATAGATGCAATACATGTTTAAAAAAAGACCTTGAAGACTGGAAAGGTAGGAAGGGACTGGTTTCTGAAGGTTTTTGAAAGTCAAACAGGGAATTTTATATTTGATCCTGGAGGTAATAGGGAGCCACTGGAGTTTATTGAGTAGGGAGGATGGAGTGGAGTGGGGAGAGCCTTGAGGTAAGAAGACCAAGTAGAAGACTTGCGGTAGTCCAAGAGTGAGGTGATAAAGACTTGTAACAGCATGGTAGCAGGTCAGTGGAGACAAGGGGGTGGATGTGAGAGATGTTGTGAAGGGAGAATCAGAATTGGGAGTAGATTAGATGTGGGGCTGGTGAGAAAGAGTAAGGAGTCAAGGATGACACTGAGGCTGTGAGCCTGAGTAACTGGGAGGATGTTAGTGGCCTCACCAGTAATAGGGAATGTAGGGAGATGAGAAAGTTTTGGCAGAAAGATAAGTTCAGTTTTGAACATGTTTAGTTTAAGATGGCTATGGGCTATCCAGTTTGAGATGTCCAAGAGGCACTTAGAGATGTGAGACTAGAGGTCAGGAGAGATGCCAGTACTAGAAGAATTGATTTGAGAATCATCTGCAGAGAGAGGATAATTGACTCCCTAGGAGCTGATATGGTTACCAAGTGAAATTACATAGAGGAAGAAGAGAAGAGGACCTAGGACAGAGCCTTTGGGGACACCTGGATGAAAATTCAGCAAAGGAGACCGAGAAGGAGTTGTCAGTCAGCCAATAAGCATTGACTACTACATGCCCACTACTGCCAGGTACGGTGCTAAGCACTAGAGATACAAAGAAAGGCAAAAAGCAATGCCTGCCCTTGGGGAGCTTACAATCTAATGGAGGCAACATACAGACAGCTAGTTAGGGATAATCTATATATAGGATAAATAAGAAGTAATTCACAGAGGGAAAAATATTAGAATTAAGAGGGATTGGAAAAAGATAAGATTTAAAGTGGGACTTGAAGGAAGTAAGGAAGCCAGAAGGTGGAGATCAAGAAGGAGAGGCACTAGGAAAAATAATGTCACAAAGACCTAGAGAGAATATAAAGGGCAAGAGGGAGGTGCCAAACACTGCACAGAATTCAAGAAGCATGGGGATTGAGAAAAAGTCACTAGGTCTGGCACTTGAAAGATTACTGATAACTTTAGAGCTGTTTCAGTTGAATAATGATGTCTGAAGTCAGACTGAAGAGAGTTAAGAAGAGACTGAGAGGAAAGGATGGAGATACCCACTGTAGGTAGCTTTCTCAAGGAGTTTGTCCATGAAAGGAAGGACAGATATAGGACAGTATCTAATGGCAATGAACAGATCAAGTGGGGGCTTTTTCAAGGTGAAGAAGATATGGGCATATTTATAGGCAAGCAGGGAAGCAGAAGACAGGTCGAAATTGAAGATTAATGAGAGAGTGGTGATGATAGAGGGGGCAGTCTTATGGAGAAGATGGGATGGAATGGGATCACTTGTGCAGGTAGAAGAGTTTGCCTGGCAAAGAGCAGAGTCACTTCTTCATGTGAAATAGGTGAAGGAAAAGGAGGTAATGGTAATGTGAGTTGGGGAGGAGGGGAGAAGAGGGAGCTCTTGGTGAATGGCCTCAATATTTTCAGTGAAATCTGAGGCAAGGAACTCAGCTGAAAGAATGTAGGGAGGGATGCCATTGGAAGTTTGAGGATTGGAAAGGTTTGTAAGAGTTGTTGTGGGGAGTGGAATAGTCAATTGATTAGGAAAGTGTCAAAAGATTGCCTTACCATAGTGAGGGCCCAATGGAGATTATGCAGCTTAAAACTGTAATGGGCCCAGTCAGTGTGGTTTTGTACATTTTTAACCTTTTTATCAGGGACTGCTATGTGGCACAATGGATAGAACACCAGGCCTGGAGTCAGGAAGACCTGAGTGCAAATGTGACCTCAGACACTTACTAGCTGTGTGACCATGGGCAAATCAATTAATCCTTTTGCCTCAGTTTCCTCATCTGTGAAATGAACTGGAGAAGGAATAGCAAATCACCTGGATATCTTTGCCAAGAAAACCCCAAATGGGGGTCAAACATGACTGAAATGATTGAAAAATACAACAACCTATTTATCTTGCAGTATGAAGGCATCTCCTAATCCTCTTCTTTCTTAATAAAAGGCAATGTTAATTTTTCCATGGTTGCCTTGGAGTAGTAGGCCCTTGTGTCTTGTTAATATTGCTTGCCTATTTTCTAAATCTATTTCTGTCCATTTGCCTATTCCAAAGGTTTACATTTATTGACACTGAGAAGGTGTTAACTGAACTAAACATGATTCTCCTCATTCAGCTTGGACTTTGAGGTGCCAGTGTGTGTCCTGATACACATAGCTACAGCATCCTCCTCAATAACTTTGTTTGATGTATTTTTCCCAGAGGAGAACAAGCTACTTTTGATTATCACTTTCATCCATTGGTTCTATTTGACCTCCTAATTCAAGCTCAAGCCTCTGGACTTTATTTTTCTTTGGTGCACATTGACTGTTACATGACTTATTGTTGAGTACAAATGGCATTTTGATATCACTGGAGAAAGTTGCTATGGTATGAAGAAGGTGTATAATAATGTTTTTCATTGGAATGTCTTCTATGTATATAAAGTGACTGATCTGGGATTGATCGGAAAGTATGCAGTTTTCTTCTGGAGAGATGATAAGAGGGTTAGGGGTAGACAGAGAGGTAGACAGAGCGGTAGACAGAGCTAATGAGTTAAGTCTGTCTTCCTGAAATTTGCTGCAATTTATATTATTTAGTTTGAACGTTATTAATATTTGTGGTGTGTTTAAAATAGATAAGAGTTTTCCACATGGACATCAGATACTATGGCATCCTCATTGTTTTTGGAGCTACTTTATAACAGAGTACTCAGAAAACCTTTTTAAGCTGATTCTTTTGGGACAGCCTGTATTTTCAAGGCTAGAATAAGCTATGTGTGGGGGATGGGATGTAAAGTTTTGAGATATGATCACCACAGGTGATACGAGTGTTAGAGCATTTTCAGATGGCTTGCTTAAGAATAGCCCAATCAATAATGCATATACACATACTCCTGGGGCTTTTTGGTATAACCTTTCTGGTTCTTAGCCAGTATGTTATTTTCTCATGTGCTTTTTTTGGAGAGGAGGTACAAGATGTGAATGCTTTGTATATAATACATAAGCTTATAATTGGTTTTTATGTTGAGGGGTAGTTCCATTGTCATCTTTTGATTTTAAGTATATGATGTATTCTGTTAAGAAGGTGAGCTCACTCTGGCATCTGAGAAGAAGCTGTAAGGTATACTTCTCCAGATGGGGTCCCCCTTTCAGGGAGTCCATGAGATCAAAACAATTTTCATAATAATACTAAGGTGTTACAATTTCTAATATGTTAAATATTGATAAGTATAACTCACATAAGCAAAAGGTCTCAAGAGGATCCTGGAGAATTTTTAAGACTCTAAAGGTTTTTGAGACCAAAAAGTTTGAGATGTGCTGCACTGCTGTGAAATACCCAGTGCCACTGTGTTCCTTGCTGTTCTTCACTCTGATACAAACCATCTCTTGACTGCATTTTCACTGGCTTTCCACCATGCCTGGAATGTTCTCCCTCCCATTTTCTGCCTTCTGGATCCCCTGGCATCCTTCAAGTCCTAGCTAAAATTCCAGTTTCTACCAAAATTTCTCTTAATTCTAGTGTCTCCCCTCTGTTGATTATTTCAATTTTAGCTTGTTTGTAGGTTGTTTTGAACATAGTTTGCATGTTTTCTCTCGAATTATGCTGTGAGCTCCTGGAGAACATGGACTGTTTTTTGCATTTCTTTGCATCCCCAGTGCTTAGCACAGTGTTTCACTCATAGTAAGTACTTGATAAATGTTAGTTGACTGACTTTCCATTCAGCCTTCCAGTTCTGCAGAGAAGCTAGAGTTTCACTCACTTGAGTTGATATAACTATCCTGCAATTCATTATATTAATTATACACAAGCCATTTCTCATTTGATCCAACTTGAGTTTATTGCTGCATTGTTCTTCTTGTGTGCATAAAGCTGACCAGCAGTTTCCTCTGATGATTCTCTAACCTCTGATTTACTTCTTAAGCATCTGTAGTAAAGTTTTTGATTGATTTCGAGTTATTTATTTTCTTCCTTTTGTTGCTTCATTTTTTTTACTTTTGACATTATTAATTAAGAGAATCTAGAAATTTGATTTATCTTTGTTTTCTGTACTTCTTTCCATGTGACCTTGTTTATTGCCTTTACTTTGACAATGTGGCATTCAAGTTTTCTACTGCAGGTACCAGCTAAATAGCAATAGAATCTTCCAGTAGCTTTTGCTATATATTCAATAGTTCTTTCAATTCTTTGAAAACTTTGGTGATGGTGTTTGCTGACTGTCCTTAAGGATATTCCTGGATAGCTCCATCTGTCTTCCTATGGTTCTCACCATGGCTCTAGCTGCTACCTATATTAGTGTATTCAGGTCCTGAAATGTTTGTACAGTTTCAGTCAAAAGCTGTGGAAAATATATTTACTCATGATAGTTATAGCAAATACTAGCTTTTTGGAATTACTTTGTTTTGGTAAACTTGGTCTGCTAGTGGGATTCTTGACATCAGCTCAAAAAGGGTAGGTATAATTTCTGAAATTTGACTTAAGTGAAGCTTTTCAATGACTACAGGCTCTTCAACTTTTCACATTTTATTATCTCTTCCATTTCATCCCTTATTTTATCTAATGTGTGTTTAGGGATGAAATCACTTTTAGCATTGTCCTGTGTTGATTAGCAGCAGGTTGTTATGGACATGGAACTGAGGGTGCTATTGACAAAAAGTAGCACAGAGTTTTGGCTTATAACTGGTGGGCTTTTTTCCAGTTTTGCTTTGATATGATACTTACGCATAATGAAAATATTTATGCCTTCAATCCATTTTATGCACACTTGTGGTTTGCCTACTTTAGTGATTGTATTGGTGTATTTCCAACAGGTGAGTTATTGGTATTTCTGATTTGTTCCAATGTCTCCTGCTTTTTGTGGTACAAGAACATGAAGAGTGTCATTTGCTCCACCATCAACCTTCACACCAAGGTGATCATCATGATAGTTTTGAGTAGGTCTGGCTGCAACCCTATGCTGCCCTATTTCTTTTTTTTTTTTTTTTTTGGAGGGCAATTGGGGTTAAGTAACTTGCCCAAGGTCACACGGCTAGGTTTTGTTTGTGTGTGCGTTAAGTGTCTGAGGTCAGATCCGAACTCAGGTCCTTCTGACTCCAGGGCTGACACTCTACTCACTGCTCCACCTAGCCACCCCCTGCCCTATTTCTTAAAATCATAGGACTAGTCTTAGCACATTGGCTGGGATGTTGATCCAATAGGAGTATCACCAGAGCCAGCATTTCAGGGTTCCTTCCAGGTTTCCACACTGTCATAGTGGTCCCAGAGCATGCTCTGTATGTTGTGGTGGCTGGAATTCCTTTGTCCTACCATTGGTCTCAGAACTTTTCCCCTCCAACCTTCAGCAAGGAAGATGGGTTAGACTTGGAGATGACTGTTCTTATTCTCATTTTATGTAACAGAAAGAGTACTAAGAAGTCAGAAGACCTAGGTTTTATTCCTGGCTCTGCCACCAATTATCTGCCTTTCAGAAATCCCTGTAATTTATTTATAGTCAAAGTAATATGAGAAAACACTACTTTAATTCGGAAAAACCCCACAGGAAGGCAGAATGTATGAAATATATTTGGAATGTTAAAATGCCTAAAAGCTGGAACTACTAAGGAAACTTGTGCCATTAAAAAAAAATCATCCCAGTACCAATAGTACCACTAAGGTTCCCAATAATTCCAGTGTCTCCTAGCAAATAGAACAGTATATGTGCACATAGCAAACAAGACAATTGCTTTGGGACATTAGCTTATGGATTAATTATTCTCCTGTATTAACTTTCCAAAGGTAAAATATACTACATCTGCCATTCCACTTTCAAGATAAATGCTGATTGGGCATCTTCCAGTTGATCTTATTAAGCCTTGAAAGCGGATTAAGGTGAAACTCATTTTGTTTTCTATTATACAAAGGAAACGAATTAATCCTATTTTTGCTAGCAAGAAACTAGCTCTTGTCTGTTGTGCTGCTATGTACATGTATACTACAGCATTGCATCTTTACATCTCAGCAGTAACCCCCATCTCCTAGTTTCTGACTGTTTTTACTGTATTTTTAAGGCATCATAGAATTTACTGTATTTTAAAGGCATCATAGAATTCTTCAGAGATGTCATTTAAATATAAAGAGACAAATATAGATAGATAAATAGATGATAGATAGGTAGATAGATAGGTAGGTAGATAGATAGATAGATAGATAGATAGATAGATAGATAGATAGATTTCCAATAATAAATTTACTAAGAAAAAGGATGTAAGCAAAATTCTTTTGACTCAGGGAATTGTGACACAAACTGATTTTTATTCTTTTTCAAAAAAGTTGAACTATTAAAACCCATATTTCAATGAGCAACTTCTTACCCTGATTTGGTAAGATTCCTGGGAGACTCCAGTTATCTTAAAGAAGGTGGTGAAATTCTGAAAAACAAAATTAATTTGAGTTTACTTTTATGTAGAGATTAAACAAGGCAGTACTTTTGAGAAGGGGGAATACTGTGGAAACAGACAATATTAGGGCATTGCAATCCCATTGATTTTTGAAACAAGGTAAATCATTTATGAGAATAGCTGTTGCTTCCATTAGGAAATAAAATGGCACTATTTGAACTGGTCTTTCAATCATTCAAAAAGCCTAGGGAAGGAATCAAATGCCTCAGGGACCTAATAATGGAAGAAGAAAGAAGCCTTTTGCTTCTCTAGGTCACTGGTCCAAATCAGGTTCAGGCTAGCAATGATGATCGATGTCAGTGGTGGAGCAGCTGATGGAAAAGAAATTGGTGGCCTTATTTCATCATAGGTATTAGTGACATGTGAACCAAAAGCATAAGTATGATTAGTTAGTATTACTACGCCCAATGTACCCCGAGTAAGTCAGTGGGCTATAGAAGCCGAATGACCTCCTTATATTAGAAGCGTATGCCTTCTCACTAGGGAAGAGATGACAGTGGGCCTGAATTGTACTGGAAAGACCAAGGAGTCTGGCTACTCCAAAGGGACCTGGTAGATAATGTGGGTTGCACAGGCAAAGTGATAAGTGTCAGAGGTACAGAAAATCTTAGAAGGAGCATGTCTTTGAAGACAGTCTGTTTCCTTCCTCCCTTCTTTCCTTCCTTCTTCTTTCCTTCCTTCCTTCCTTCCTTCCTTCCTTCCTTCCTTCCTTCCTTCCTTTCCTTTCCTTTCCTTTCCTTTCCTTTAATCCTTTGCTTTCAAGCTAAAGTTTTTCTCTCCTTGATTACCTGAAACTTAACTTAGCAGCCTTACTGGTTTCTTCTCCAGCATCTCAATTCATTGCAATGTAACAAACATTTATATCTTAGGCTCTAGACCCTAGGTGCTAGGAACATTGCATGGGGATAAAAATTGTGTCAGACAGGCTATGCCAATGAAGTGTAATCTCAGGCAGGTCCTACCATGCTGGAAAGACTCTGCGTATGGGTCCAGGTGATAGACTTGATGTCTCTCATCCAAAGGACCACCCTTACTAAATGCAGAGAGGTTTATCACCACGTTGCCTGCCAATGAAGAATTTTTTGGCTGCAGCAACTCTCAGAGACCATTCTCTACCTCACAGACAGATTGCACTTTGCTGCAGGAAGGATCCCCAAACCAATGGAATCCTAAATCCTTCAAGTATTGCAATTTACATTTACAAGCCTGCTCACCATCCACTGTGAGCATTGTATTCATGTCCTAGAAAGCTGGAGTGAATGATTATCATTAGGAACAAATCTCCTAGAAGGATTTCATATTATCATGCATTGCCCAGGTATTTCACCCATGTAAATCTTCATAGAAGGACATTCCAAGCCTTGGCAGAATAAGGATTTATGTCTAAGGTAGCACTTTAATCCCAAATACCTTAAATGTTTATCTTTCTGGAAAACTTGTATCCACTATGAAAAGAAAGGTAATGACCAATGTCTTTCATCTTCAGCTTTGAAGCCCCAGAGGGCTTTGTGTTGTGGTGGTGAGTGAAAACGAAATGGCTGGGAGAAAACTGTTGGAAGAATATTAAAGCTGTTGTTTCCAACCTGGCTTGCAGATTGGTGGCTTTAGGTAATGTTTTTAGGGAGCCTCTCCTAAGACGTTAAAATAGTGTAGATAATCCTACAAGACCTAATTCGCAAAGAGAAACCTAAGAATATAATGAGTTTTCACAGGGGAAATTTGGATCAGCTGAATGGATTCAATGAAGCACATATGTAAGCCATATAAGAACATAAATTATTAGAAGTGAAACAAAATATATATCCAAGTAAATCATTGCCTGCTAGGGGATGGCTGCTTAGTTTTCAATTTTTTCATGATTTGAGCAATTTCTGAACTTTATTAATTCCATTTTAATTGAAAAAATCAGCTAATCCTATTTCTTTTTGAAATGGGCTAATAATTATATTGTGTTTACATTTCTCAATGACACATCAGCTTATACAAACTGAAAGGCACAGCAAATCAATTGTTTTCCTCAAAATCAGTTTCCTCATCTGTATACTAAAATGTTCCATTTCCTAGGCCAGTCAAAGATAGACAGATAAAGACAACAAGAGGAAAAGGGTCGCCTCACAACCCGCTTATGGGAAAGGCTCTAGCACATAGTAGGTGCTAAAGAAATAGCTATAACCAATTGACAAATGAGCACTGGATGTTCTCCTACCTTCGTAGCCATTGTTGCTGCCGGACAAGGTACTTTTCTGGAAAGGTCATCTGGCCCTATCTTTTGACCCAATTTCATCAGCTGACCCTGCCCACAAAAGAATGCATACTGCCTATGGGTAATAGAAAGCATGACTCTGTGACCAGCCTTGATCATATTAAGAGGAAAAGTGAATGAGAGGAAATGGAAAAATAATCCAGATGAAGGATTGGAGGGAGTGACTAAAACAACAACAAGCTTTTATGATACCGTATGTTCTGAAATGAACAAATTTAAATGTGAATAGTGATCAAATAAGTTTCATTGGAACTATTGATTAATTAGGGTGTATGATGTACTTTTTGTGGAGGAAACAGGGGGATATTAAAGGGGAAGAGAGATAAGGAGATTTGCAAAAACCAAAGTAAAATTTCTGTTGTAAAAGACAATTTCACTTTGAAGAGGGAAGGGTGATAAGGAGGGGGGGAGGGTAAGTGGTTCTGCCAGGGATGCCTCCCTGGCATCCAGTCTGGAAGGAATTCACCAGGCTCAAGCAAACTTTGAAGCCGAAATTGTAAAGTTTATTGTTATACTGTAGAGAACAATGGGCTAGATTCTTATGGAACCTGCAAACTCGCAGAGGCAGCAGGCATAGTTTTAAGGTGTCAATTATGCTAAGTAGGTGAGTAAGGGTGGGATCAGGGAGGAGTTAAGGAGTGGTCAGTGCTCAAAGGACCATACACTTTTAATATCAACTGCGCAGATGTATTGCCCATGATTCACTGGGAAATAGCTCAAGAGGGGCTAGCTGGAGGTGTGGTTTTAGGCCTGACACGTCACTAAAGAGTGCCCAGTCTGCCTCCCACCAAGGTCATCAGAGACAGTGTGGGTATATAATTGACTAAGGAGTTACCCTATAGATAAGGTATTGAAGAATTTATGGTGGGGCTGGCCACTCTAAGTAAGGGAGATAACATTTACATAACTTATTGTTTCAAGCAGAGATAAACAGGTCATGAGTTGTTGCTGGGCAGAGTGCTGGAAGGGGGGGGTGGAAATGTGATCTTACAGACTGCTTTTACAAATTGATTTTAGACATAGATCCCAAAGCACCCCATTTACAAACTGATGTTACAGATTGATACTACAAACATATATACATCACAAGGACCCCATCAACTTCAGAAAGTATATTTCTGTGACCTTTTTTTTCATTTCAATGAAACAAAACAGCCTACTGTTAAAACACATGCAAAAAATACCAGTGCACACATGATAGGAAAACAAAAGAGCATTCCTGACCTTGTTTGTCTCTTATCACAATACTGGCTAATTTCTGCCTTTCATAGAATCCCAGTGGTGCTGGATCACAGAGTATGTAGAGGAGAGTCAGATGGGAAAAGGTAGGAAGGGGACAGACTTTAAAGGACTTTAATAGCAAACACAGCATTGGCTATTTGATCCTAGTGGATTTTACTGAATAGGGGAATGACATGCTCAGACTGCACTTTCAGAAGATGGTAATGATAATAGTCATCAGAATAAGAACTAACATTTTTATAGTACCTATTATGTGCCAGGCACTGTATAAAGCTATGTGCTTTATGAAAATGATTTCATTCAATCCTGACAACTCCTAGGAGGTTAGATACTATTATTATCCCCATTTTATAGTTGAGGAAACCGAGGCAGAGTTAAGTGACTTGCCCAAGGTCATGCAGCTAGTAAGGCTATGAGGCTACTAAGGCTAGTTCAGGAATTAGGTACTGAGGGCCATCACCAGGGTGGCAGCTGTGTGAGTAGAGAGAAGGGGATATATATATACACACACACACACACACACACACATACATACACACACGAGAGATGTTATGGATATTTGAGGTGAATGAGAGGGAGAAATCAAGGATGGCACCAAGGTTTAGAAAGTCCCAGGTTTTGACAAAACTTAGAGGCTCTCTATTATGTCTCCCCCATTGTTATAAAACCCTCCTTTGATCTTACCAGTCCTTCAAGCTATTGTCTTTCTGTCTTCTCTTTCACAGTTAAACTCCTAGAAAAAGCATTTTCTCCTAGTTGCCTCTCTGTTTTTTTTTTTTAATTTGTTTATTTTTAGGGTTTTTTTTTTTTGTTTGTTTGTTTGTTTTGCCTTTTGGAGGGCCATTGGGGTTAAGTAACTTGCCCAAGGTCACACGGCTAGGTTTTTATTTGTGTGTGCCTTAAGTATCTGAGGCCAGATCCGAACTCAGGTCCTCCTGACTCCAGGGCCAATGCTCTACTCACTGTGCCACCTAGCCGCCCCTATTTTTAGTTTTCAACATTCATTTCCACAGGATTTTGAGTTCCAGATTTTCTCACTGTCTTTCCCCTCCCCCCACCCCCAAATAGCAAGCCTACTGATGCCTTTCCTTTTTCTGCTCTCACTTCTCAACTCCTTCCAGCATGGGTTTCAGTTTCATTACTCTTTCTCCAGAATCACTAATAACATGTTAGTTGCTGTACTTGATGGCCTGTTCTCAATCTTTGTTTTTTTTTTACCTCTCTACAATATTCTACACTCTTGACCGTTCTTTCTGGCCATATACTCTCTCCTCTTTGGGTGTTCAGAACTCAGATCTCTTGGTTTTCCTTCTACCTGCCTGACCCCTCCTCATTTCCCTTTGAACCATTATCCATATCCAGTTCCCTGTGGGTGTGCTCCATAGTTTTAGCCTCAGCCCCCTTCTCTCTCTACACTCTTTTTTTGTTACCCCATCAGCACCCCTGGGTTGATTTATCATCTCTATGCAAATGGCTCCCAGATCTATGTGTATAGTCTCTCTCCTGAGCTCCAGGCCCAAATCACCACCTGCTTATTGAGCATTTCCAACTGGATATCCCACAGGCATTTCCAACTCAAAATACCCCAAACAGAGCTTTGCTGTTTCTGTTAAAGACACCACCATTTTCTGGTCACCTAACTTCCCAATCTCAGTCTCATTCTTTACTTTTCCCTCTCTCTTACCCCATGGATAGTAAATTTTCTCTATTTTGCCTTTATCACATCTCTCACTTATCTTCCCTCACAAGGCCATCAGCCTAGTTGAGCCCCTCATCACCTCTTTCTGGACCATTCCAATAGCCCCCAAATTGGTCGTCCTGCCGCCTCAAGTTTGTCTTCTCTTCATTCCATCATGTTCCCAGTTGCCAACATGATTTTGCTAAATCACAAATCTATGTCACCATCTAGTTTAATAAATTCCAGGGGCTCCCCATTGCCTCTAGGATCAAGCACAACCACCTCTCTTTGGTGTTTGAAGCTCTTTACTGCCTGGCTCCAACAGACACCGCCTTTCTAAGAAGACTAGCCTTCTTGCTGTTTGTCACACACACTGCTTCATCTCCTGTTTCTTTGCCTTTGCGGGGCTGACCTTCATGCCTGTAATGCTCTCACTCCTCATCTTGGCCTCTGAGAATCCTTAATTGCCCTCACATCCCAACGCCTCTTACCTCATACTGATTGCCTGGTATTGATGTGTATATTTTACACATACTAATCTGGTATATACTTACTTGTGTGTACTTGTGGTATCTCCTTGTCCATCTGGTACCTAACACAGAACTTGGCACATAGTTGATGCTTAATAAATCCTCACTGATTCATTGTCTTGGGTACATGACCTGGAAAGACACCAGGCTTCCCTATTGGTGCTTTGAGATTGGCAGATAGCTGCCTCAGTATGGCTCAGCCAGCAGCGATTTCCACTCATCTCTTCTTCCTCCAACTTCTACTGGATGATCTCTCACCTGATGGCACCTGGGCATGCAGCTCCTAATTCCTTAGAGGACAAATAGTTGCTTCTTCCTCTTTGAGGGTTCAGCTTCCTTTTTTGAAGAGCCTCATATCTATAACTTAGCCCTAAGTCTTCAATGATTCTTTTCCTTTCCCTCCTCTGTATGACATTTTTCCATCCTCCAACCTCCTGACACAGGAAATAGTTGCCCTCTGCCTCTTCGTATCCTTCTTCTTTATTTCCATGTTGAAGTCCCCTTTTTTACTCTTTTACCCTAATGATCTAGATTAGAAGCTTACCCTTATTTGTGTCATGGGCCCCTTTGTCAGTCTGATAAAAACTCGGAACCCCTTCTCAGAATCATGTTTTTAAAGGCATAAAATAAAATACATAGGATTAGAAAGGAAAGCAATCATATTCAGATATAACTCTCTCTTCTTTCTCTCTCTTTTTTTCTCTTTCCCTCTCCTCTCCTCTCCTTTCTTGTTTCTTCCCTCCCTCTAAGTTAACAGACCCCAGGTTAATAATGCATGGCGCTAGATAGTGAAGGGGCAATCTTCATGCCATGATTTAGACAAGAACAGTAGACAGGCTTCAGTAAATTAACTTTCATACTTTTCTTGAGTATATTGAAAGGATCTCAGTGTTTTTGATGGTGAAAAGTTTTTTTTTTATTTATATGTGTATAGACACAGAAAAAGTATAAACAGAAAATTAATAGATCATTTTTTGTCAGGAATATAGCTACACTTATAGATAAACTGTTTTTTTTAAGCCGGTGGAAGACAATTTTCAGTCTCCCAGTTTCTATAAGCTTTTGTATTCCTAAATTTTGTGGGCAGTTTCACTGATAACACACACACACACACACACACACACACACACACACCTGTGTGTTTCTATGTGTGTATATAATACATATATATATTTGTCATTGGGTATATCATTGAATATTTATTGAATACATATATAATAGATAAATAAATATAGACATCTATTTCTCTGTAATATATATCTTAGAGTATTCTATAGATGATATCCTCATCATCACAAATAGTCCAGTGGCTCCTGGATGGCTGTGTTGATGCGGACACAATGGAACCATCTGTCAAGCCAGTCCTTGGAGCAGATAGCGATCCTCTGTGGGGGGAAGGGTTTCCTGCCTGTATAGGGTGACCACATTGGAAAGAAATTCTGCTCCATTGTATTATATTAGAAACTGGTAAACAACTTTCTCATTTTCATTTTTCACATAAAGTCATTGTTTGTTGAATACATTTGTCACCATTGAAATTCACTCTTTTCACCTCAGGCCTGTTGCTATGAGATGCAATTTGCCCTAGAGCCCTGGCCTCAGGAAGAAAAGAAAAGGAAAATCCTCTCCAGAAAGTCACTGTAGCCACGTGAGCACTGTATTTTATCTAACATTAACAAAAGCTCAACTAAGAAGTGTAATGCAGCAGGTATTTCCCTGCTAAAGTCATTTTCAGAATCACTGGGAGATCACTGGCAAAAAAAAATTCTGGCACATTGCTTGTTCTGAATGTGAACCCAAGAGAGCTCATGATAAAATTCAATGCCAACAAGGACTTTAGAGTTGAATTCTCTCAGTGCAGGAATGGCCAGGCCAGAATCCCCTGCAGTAAGATTCAGGTGAAGCCAAAGATCATTGGGAGCCTTACAGAACCACATACAGTCAGAGTGTTTCTAAACCCCAGCTGAGAGGCAGTGTGGGCTAGTGGGAAGAAATCTGGGGCCAAGTCCTGCCTGTAACACATTTTGGCTGGGGGCCTGGAGGTCACTTGCTTAACCTCTCAGTGCTCCAGGCAGCTCTCTACTGACCTGCATTGGTGTAAGGAGTTTCCTCACCTGGGAATTACAGCCCCTATCTGTATGTGAAATCGTATTTCTACATAAAGACCTCCCCAGGAGGGACAATGGCTACCAGTATTTGTTACATTATAGAAACCTCAGACTGTAAGTGATCTCAAGAATCCACGGGTTCTTATTTCCTGCTGCCAGGCAGAGCTCCATGTAAAGAGGGCCTATGGTGGGCCTGGCCAAATCATGAAGTTGGCACTTTGTCTCTTACTTGTGTCTTGTTCTTTCCTCCTTCTCTGTCCTTCCTTGGGTCGTTATGGAGCCCACCCACATAGGTTTTTTCTGTCCTTGGGCAGTGCCCCAAGCTCTGAACTTGTCTCTCTGCCTTTCAGTCCAAACTGAAGTTTTTCCAGTTGTTCCACTGAAAAGGAAGCTTTAAATTAATGAAGTCATTTATAGGCATTTCCCATAGGCCTTTCAGAAGTACTTCCATGTTGGGCAGGGAGCAATGCCTTAAATGAAACACATAGGATTTACAGTTAGTGGACATGGGTTGAATTCTGGTTCTGCTATTCATTTTTTGTATGACTTTGGACAAGAAACTTCCTCTCTCTAAGCCTCAGTTTCCTCCTTTGAAAAATGAGGGGTTTGGACTAGATCAGCTCTAAGTTTTTTTTCACACTTTGAAGCCTAAAATCGTGCACTAGGGACAGGTGGTTGGAAAAAGTGGGGGAAGGGCAAGGAAGCCTTCCCCATACACTACGGGTTGTACCACGTAGGCAGCTGTCTTCTCCATCAGTGTGTAGGCTGTCCCTGTAATGAACTCATCCCAAACAAGGAAGATCTATATATAAAGCCCTCCCCAGGAGATTTCTCAGACTTCCTGGTTTAATAAAATTGACTGGCAGGACCTTTTCCTGCCTAACTGAAACCTTCATGTTACAGTTTAAGCTAATTTCCTCTTCTAGACCCAGTGGAAATCGAGAGCAGCTGGTTGCTAGTCTGTGTATAAAAATCTTTCATGTAGTGGAGGATTCTTATGAAATCTCCCTGCAGCCAACTGATCATAAGGAAATGTCATGAAAGTGACTGATGAAGCATAGGAAGTAGCCTAAAGAGTGTTATATTATAGCATTTCATGTATTAATTGTATAATGTCCAGTTCATAGATCCCCATTTAAGGTATTTAAATACAGATTGACAGACTTTCCCCTGTCTTTCCTCAGTCCAAGCTTTCCTTACTTAGGCCAGCTTTGTAAGATTGCCAACAGATTTCTCAAGGCACTTATGGATTTCCTCATTTGGATCACAAATCTAGAGGTAGAAGGGCCCCTCATTTTACAGAAGAGGAAACTGAGGCACACAAAGCTAAGTGATTTAAGTCTGACTCACTCTGTGCCAGCTGGTCAAGTGGCAATATGCAGAAGGGTAAATGTGAGATAGTTCCAGTTGATTGTGTTATCAGGAATGTGTGTTTACCATCCAGTGCAATCCATCTTCATTGCTAGAGTAAGAATGGTGAGGTAGAAATCCAAAGAGAAGGTAAAAAAGTGTTATCTGCAGGCATGAAGTTCTCCTTATTCTTAGAAGTGAAGCTCTGAAGTTGGAAGGCCATTCATTGTAGCCAGAGGTCATCGTGTCCAACCTATACCTGAATAGGAATCACCTTTACAAACTTCTCTTGAGACATGGGTTTGAAGCCAGCCCCTACTTACTAGATGTGTGATTATGGGTCCATTGCTTAAACTCTCTTGAACCTTAGTTTTATATTTTATTTTTATTTTGCTTTTTGGAGGGCAGTTGGAGTTAAGTGACTTGCCCAAGGTCACACAGCTAGTTTTTGTGTTAAGTGAGGCCAGATTTGAACTCAGGTCCTCCTGACTCCAAGGCAGGTGCTCTATTCACTGCGCCACATAGCCACCCCTTGAACCTTGGTTTTAAAAAATTGTCAAATGGGAATAATGATAGGTAGAGTGTTTCACTGTGCTGCTGGGTGGATCAAGTTGAACTAATAAATAGAAAAATGCTTTTTAAAGCATCCGGACACTGTATAAACCATGATCACTATATTCCCAAAGGCAATCCTCCATCTTATTCTTGAAGGCCTCCAGTGAAGAGGAGCTTGGTACTCCCCTAAGCAGCCCCTTCTACTTTTTAGGTGACTCTAATTGTTCCCGGGAAGTTTCCTTAGATGGCAGGACTGACTTGAGATGGCTGGTTCTCGCAGAGCTGGGCCCCTCCTCCAACTTCTCAGGTTACCTATAAAGGTTGTGGGTTGTCTCTCTTCTCTGCCATTGGCTTGATCTTCTTTGAACAATGTTCTACTCCCCCTAAGTGTTTAGGAGTCCAGTGACTAGTACCATTCAACTATTTAACATCAGATTAACTTTTACAAATGACAATTCACTTCAAAGATATCGCAAGAAGAAACATACACAAATTTCCTCAGGAGCATGGTCACTCCACTCCATCTTAATCTGGAGGGATTAGACTGTAGTTTAGCTCAGTTCCTACATAGCATTGGATCCAACAGATTCATTCATGTCCACGTCCCACATCACTTCACTGATGGCTTCTGCTGGACGGATATCCCGAAACTCTGCTCCCTGGAGTGTAGCTGCTGGTATGGATGCAGCACCAGGCTTGGATTCCTGGCTTCCTGTTCCCCCAGATCCCCACAGTTCATGCCTAGCCAGGTCTGAGGCTCTGCTTTTTGCACCTAGGGTGGGGAAATAACAAAGGAGTGAACAAATTAAAGACCCAGGCCTATTTCTGGGCAGGGAGTATGTCTTGAGAGGGGGAGGAAGTCCTAAGGCCATGGATGGTGTGACTGAAGGAGTCACTTCATTCTTCAGATACTAATTCTGCCCAAGTTCTCGCTAGTCCTAGCTCTAGCCGTTTTAAAGATACTGACAATTGTGACTATGTAGCCAATGGAAAAAGGCCCCTCCCAAACACATGCTAGGCCAATAGCAGGGTGTCTACAAGTGTGCCTGTGGAATCTTCTGGAATCCAGAAGCTCCCAGCCTCTCTATATGGAGATAATGCCATTTCATGTGGTCTGGTCCCGCTCCTCTGCAAATTTTACTCTGCTTTCTGTTGGGCCCTCTGGGGCTTATACATTTGTAAATAGAGGTTAAATCTCTGAAATCATTCAATATTCAAAAGATTTTTAAAACCTTAGATGATATAACCAAGGTTAGTGGTGGCACAATTTCACCCCAAACTTTCAAGCCCTTTCCAAGTTATTTTAACAGCATCCATTTCTATGTCAGCAGTAACTGGACCCATTAATCCCTATCTTGTCTGTTCATTAAAGCAAGTTCTATCAGCCCCTTTGCTTGGCAAAAGTTCATATCAGCTTTCAGCATGCTTCAAAAGCACAAAACCCTATTTCTCTGACAATTGTCTATAATTTAGACTGACTGCCCTCTAATTACTCTGAATTAATGAAGTGTTGGCTCCATTATGATTTCCAAATTTCAGCGACAGAGAGGGAAATGAGTTGGATTGGACTCCCCTGTTTTCTCCTATGAATCAGTCCTGTCTTTGCCTGGTGCCCATTTCAGGCCATATGTCAGACTGCTTGGAGAAGAATTCTCTCTGCTTACTTCCCCCATGAATGTGTCTGGGAGGAAGGTATGGTGGCTGGCACTGAAGCACACCAGTAGTTGTTTTGGAGGGAACAGTGGAGCCAGTAGCTAAGATTGGCGCTGGAAGTTCGCTTTTTAAATTTTGATGAAGAGAAGAGAGATCCAGGACACAGGAACTTCTCTGTAGGGACCTGAGATTTTGATCAACATGCAGTCCATGCCTTTATCTAAGTCAATGATGAAAATATTAGAATCTTTAAAAAAGCTGATTTCTGTGGTTTTCTCTTTACATCGCCTTCCTCCCACTCCTGGCTCCCTCATTCCCTTTGATCTCTCTTCTCTTGAGCCTCAGAGGGACACAGGGCTGAGGCTGCTCAGGGGGCCAAACAGTCCCTAGTAAATGACTGGGCTATTCTGTCAGCCCTCAGTCCAATTTGGGTTGGGCATTAGTGGGCCAAGTGATCACTAAGATCTAGTCCCTCTCTAGAATGCTCAGATTCTAGATGTGATGCCACCATCATTTTTGTGATATAGTTTAATTGCTTTCATTGTAATTTCCTCATATTCTGGTGACTGGAATGTATTTATAGCTCTTAGTCCTCCTAGAGAACAAACTACCCCTTTCTGGATGCACTAAAATGCAAGTCCCAATTACCAATTCAAATCACATTCACAAAAAGAGAAAGCCTGGTTTCAGTGACAATTGTATATGATTTCAAGCTCTTTCCAGCGAGCCATTCTGGAAATGTCAGTCCTATTTTCTTCAATGTCCTTTGCAGCCCCGCTTAGAAAAGGAGCACAGCACCTCAGGTCCAGCTCTCGAAAGGCAAGATCTAAATAAAGATGAAGATGTGGGCAAGGAAGAAGTTTAATAAAAATAGAAACAAAACCCCACTGAGACTACATTTCTTCAGCCTCCTGGAGCTTAGCAGCACCCACTGTGTCCCTGCATGGACCCTGATGAGCAAAAGAAGGACTGGGGAACAGTGTACATATTAGTAGGTGGGGCCACTAGTAGACTCCCACTGTGGTAGTACAGCAGGGGGCTATTTTGATCATATGCTTAGCTTTGCATTTAAGGCCTTCTCCCAGCTGGCCTCAGTCTACCTTCCTCTTCAGCCTTCTTTTGCATTCTGCTTTAGCACCAACTCTCTGCTCTAGCCAAGTCCCTCAGACATGCTCATAATCTAAGGTAGGCTGTTTTGCTGGTAGATAATCGAAGTTTTATTTGGTAATGTATAATCTCTCCCCCACCCCCAATTTGCTGAATGTCCAAGTAGATTAAAGCAGGGTGTGTGTGTGTGTGTGTGTGTGTGTGTGTGTGTGTGTGTGTGTGTGTGTGTGTGTGTATGAGCAAAGATGCTTTCTGGGAGTTAAATGTAACTTACCAGCTCTAGGTCAGCACCTATCTCTCCACTGAACCTGACATGAGTCAAAGTTCAGAGACTGGGAGCAGGGAGGTAGGAGAAATAATTTTGCTCTATAAGGTATGTCTGCCATTTGAAATTAATAACGAGTACATTTAGATAGCGCTTGGCAGTGTCTAGAATTAGAAAACCTCCAGCTGGGAGGCCTCCTTGAAACTAGAGGCAGTGTAACAAGGCAAACGAAGTGTCTCACGTGCATCCAGGAAGCTCAGGCTTCTCATCCTGTCTCTGGTAGCCAGCTGGCTGCGGGGCCTGAGCCTTGGCTTTGCCATCCAGAAAGCAAGGCAGGAATGCCGCTATTAGCAACCCCATTGGGTTATCTGAAGTTCAAAACTTAATGCACTTTGCCACTTTTAAAACACCATGGAAATTTCAATTATTATTATTGTTATTATTGTTTACAAGCAAACAAACCGAGGTCCAGAATTGTCAAGGGACTTGCCCCGGGTCACCTTCGTTGTATACACCAGAGTTAGGCTTCAAAGTGAGGTTTTCTGCCTCCGAAGTCAGTGTTCTTGCCACTATCCCAGTGTGCCTCTTATAACGCATCATATAAAGGCTTTAGTTTTGTTTTATTCTAATATGGCACTGGGATTGTACTGGTGTTGGAAGCTCCCAGGGTCTACTCCCTCTACCAAGACAGAGAAACAACTGCTTTAGAACTTCTAGTCATAGAGATTTGCCTGGAGCATTTAGAGGTTAGTTGACTGACTCAGGGTCATGTAGCAAGTATACAGCAGAGGTGGAAAATGAACCCAACTCTTCCTGTCCCTGAGGCTGCCTCTCATGGAGGGAGATAATATGAAAGTATGAGCCCCATATTCACATAGGTAGAAACTGAAAATCAGAGGAATCAGGTTGAGACCATTTGTGTTATTCCCTAACTGCAAGGACAAGTGCCTCTTCCTCCCTTGCCTTTGCTAAAGTATCTTTTGTTGACTTTGTCTAGACTACATATTTTCTTGTATAAATGTTGTTTCACTCAATAGAATGTGAAGTTCTTCAGAAGAAGAAATGTTTCATTCATTTCTTTGTATCCCCAGTGCCTAGCACAGTGGCTAGCTAATGGTAGGGATTTAGTGAATGCTCATTGGTTGATTTACCCCAGGATGTAGAGCTTGGCAGAGCTGGACTCAACCCAGTATTAGTTCATTTATTACATCCCATTGTCTTTTCCTGAAAATCGGAAAAAAAAACAACTGTTTGCTCTGACCATGTGAATTATATCTCTGCATCCCACTCCTGTCTCATAAAGTCTTTGGCTTCTTTTCTTTGTAATTCCTCTTAAGGAATTTGGGGGAAATACCATCTCTTCATTTATTTTTTTTTAATTATTGAGTGCTTATAAGATGCCAGATCAGTGCTCTGAGAGCGTCAAAATTTGAACATTATTTTAAAACATTCTGAGCATAGAATGCATCATCTGGGAGTAGCAAAGCTCCTCTGCTGTAGCCTGTAAATGAAATGTCTAAATTCTATCCTGTTTGTATTTCCCAGGTACAAGTAGCCAACTGCTAGAAACAAAATTCAGTAGCACAGTGAATGGGAACCAGGCACATCAATATGTAGAGACAACCTGAAAGGCATAAAATGAATGGCCAATTTGTGAAACTGTCAGTGGATCCTGTTAAGGAGGAGCTAAATTTAGGGAAGTACTAACTTTAAATTCTAACAAGGAGGGAAATGTAATCTGCTTAACCATTATATATGAGGCACAAAAGCATAGCAGAATAATTTTCGCTTTAATCTTGTTGTCTTTATATCAGTTGTTCCCCTGGTTCTGCCCACTTGGCTCTGTATCAGTTCATAAAGGTCTTCCCAGTTTCCTTTGAACTGTCCATTTCATAATTTCTTATGGCATGATAATATTCTGTGCCAGTCTTATGCCACAATTTATTTAGCCATTCTCCAATATGAAGAACTAAACTCTTTTAGTTTCCAAGTTTTGGATACCACAAAAAGAGTTGTTATAAAGATTTTTTGTACATTTTTGTCCCTTTCCACTTTCTTTGATTACACTGGGGACATATACCTAATAGTACTTTAGCTGTGTCAAAGCATATGCATAGTTTAGTAACATTTTGGGCATAGCTCCAAATTGCTTTCCAGAATGGCTGGACCAATTCACAGGTTCACTGACAATACAGGGGTTGTCTGTTTTCCTACACACCCTTCAACATTTGTCATTTTCCTCTTGTCATATTTGCTAGTCTAAAGAGTATGAGGTAGAACTTCAAAGTTGCTTTCATTTGTATTTCTCTAATTTCCTCCATATGTTTGTTGATAGGTTGGATTGGATACAGTGTCACTATCCAAAGGGAAGCCTGTTTGGCCTGGACTCTGCTCTGGATTCTCTTCCATCACAGTGGAAGATACCTTTGGGGAGCACAAATCTCCTTTCCCCCTGTTTTATGTCTTACCTTATGTTTGCTATTAGAGGGTCACTGGACATGGTTATTTCTGTTATTACACCTTCCAAGAAATCTTGAATGATATTGCTATATGGGTGGGGGTCACATGGCATTTATGTATGGATGAGAGATGCTCCCTCCCCTATTTTCAAAGAATAACCTTTGGTTCTGATAGGTGAAGGTTCCTTGCCCAGGGTTATATAGTCAGTAAGTTTTAGGGATAGAAATTCCCCAAACTCAGGTCTCCTGACTTCAAATTCCATATACCCTCTATGGCACTATGCTTCTTCTGCCAGATGTTTTTTCAGTGTGAAAATGCCCCCTTAATTCCTGCTTTCTCCAAGAGTGTATTGGATGACCCAACACCTACTAGCGGCCCTACCTCTAATTAGTAAAGGCAAGGGATTTTTAACTTTTTGTGTAATGGGCCTCCTGAAAGTCTGTTGAAGCCTTTGTATCTCCTCTCAGAATGTTTTTAAATGCATAAAATAAAACACACAGCATTACAAAGGAAACCAATTATAATTAAATAGTTACCAAAAATATTTTTTTTAAGTTTATGGACCGTAGAGAACCCCAGCAGCAGATGGAGGTGATCAGTCTCCACACTGAATCAAATAAAAGATGTGCTCCTTCCATAACCTTTATCATTAGCTCAAAGAAAAGAGAATCAATAAGCTCAGAGAAAACTGTATTTGTAATTCCCTCATCCCTGTTATTCATTCCCAAGCTCCTAATTATCATTAACGGCATCACTGCTTTCACTACTTCATTTGCTTTCAACTCTTCTTTCTCTTTGCCTCTCACAGTCAATCCGTGGTAAACTCTTACTGATTCTTCCCCTCTCCTGCCTTGAATCTATCTCTTATCCCAGCCACCACTGAAGCCCATCATTTCAGAAACTCGATTATTGCTGTAGCCTCCTAGATGATGTTGCCTGCTTTCCATTTCTGCCTGTTCCCACAAATTGGGTTTTCATCAGATCACTCTCCTTGTCAAAAGTTACAATGAATTACTGTTGTGTGATAAATCACATTATGGCTAGAATGATGGGCTTAATATAACATGATGAAATTTAATGGGAATGAACATAAAATCCTGGAGTTGGCTTAAAAATGAATTATCACCAATAGAAGATGGGGGAGATGCCGTTAGGCAATTAACAAAGTTCACTTGAAAAAGATGTGGCTTTTTAGTGGCTTGTAGGCTCAGTATAGGTCAATGTGGCAGGCAAAGCAGTTCCTGAGATCTTTGGCTGCCTTAAGAGAGGCAATGTGCTTTTGACTAGGGAGGTAAATAGCCCATGGTACTCTTCCCTTGTCAGGCCACATCTGGAGCATTATGTTCAGTTTGAGGTGTCATATTGTAGGAAGATTATTGGCAAGCTATAGAGTGTCCCGAGGAGAATGTGGAAAGAGCTTGAGACCATGCTGTGCAAGAACTGGGTGAAGGAATTGATGAAAAATGTGATCAAGTTCCAAGAGGAACTTGATAGTTGTCTTTGATTATCTCAGGGGCTCTCATGCAGAAGAGATTTGACTTGTTCTTCCTAGCCCTAAAGGGGAGAATGAGCAGAAGTTACTTAGGCTGAAAGTATGGGAAAATCTTTCTAATAATTATAGAAATTACAGAAATCCCAAATGAAATGGACTGCTTTCGGGAATGAATGAGTTTCCTCTCTTTAGAGGATAAAATGAAGGGCAGATGACCAGTTGTTGGTTATGGAAGTGGGATGTCTGTCAAAGTGTGGGTGAACTTAGATGTCCTCTTGACATCCTTTCCTGCTCTGCAAACCATTTCCTTCACCTCCTTTAAGACTCAGATCAGGATCCATCTCTTCCTCTAAGCCTCCACCTTAATCCCTTCCATAATTTTTGTACCTTTTATGTATTTCTTTGTAATTTTTCTGAAGCTGCTTTCTTATATGGTTGTTCTTTCTCCTCAATTAGATTATAATCTCTTTGAGGGAAGGAAACATGTATCACAGTAATTTTTAATACCATTATCTTAGCTCCCAATACAGGATCTATCTGCAGCAAGTATCTGATATTCATTGCTCACTGACTTAGAAGTGTATGAATGACTCTTAAAGAGACAGCTACTATATCTTCTCCATTTCTAATAAAGTTTTTTTTTTGAAAAGAGGAAATAAGATAATAGAAAAGGAACAAGTTCCTGAGAATAAAAATTTACAAATGACAAAGATCTCTAAGAGAAATTGTGGTTATCTCCTCTCAGCACTGTTTTAAAAAATAAATGTTTATTGATAGCTTTTGTTTTTTACATCATCAGAATTTCTCAGTATCTCTTACCCCCTCACAGAAAGCTATCCCATATGGCAATATTTTTTAAAAAGAAAATAAAGACAAAGAGGAGAAAACCATCAAACCCAACAACGCAATGAAATAGTATGTAAATGTGTACAATATGCCCTCCTCATGGAACTCCCACCTCTGTAAGGAAGTAGAGTTGGGATGTCTTCTCATTCCTTTTTTTTAGGGCCATGCTTGTTCTTTGTCATTTTGCAACATTCACTTTTGATTGTGTTGTGGTTGTTCTTTCAATTAATGTTGTTATAGTTACATGTCTTCTTGGCCCTCCTTCATTCTACATCATGCTATGCCGATCTTTCCGCGCTTCTCTGCATTTATCACATTAATCATTTTTTTACATCAGTAGTATTTCATTACATCCGTGTGTCATGATTTGTTTAGCCATTCCCTCATTGACAGGCATCCACTTTGTTTAAAGTTCTTTGTTACCACAAAAAAGAGCTACTATAAATAGTTTGGTTTATATTGGGATTTTGTTCATTTATTTCCTATACAATTGCACTCCTGTGGACTTTTCCATCACGCCCTCTCCGCAGGTACCTTCCCTACTCAACCTCCTCAGGTCCGGGGATTCTTTTTGTCTGTTGTCTTCCCCTAGTAGGTTATAAGCCCCTCAAAAGCAGGGATTCTCCTTCTTTGTCTTGTATTTCCAGCACGGTGTCTGGCCCATACTAGGCACACGATATTTTTCAACTGATTTTTTTTTCTTATTATTGCCTTCCTCGTAGTATAAGCCTAGTAGTAAAATCTTTGAATCAAAGGGTAAGGATATTTTAATCACCTTATTTGCAAAATTGCAAATTGCTTTGCAGATGGATTATATTAATTCAGAGCTTTCCCAACCCTGCACCGGCATGCCTGTCTTCCCTTTGCCCCCTCCAACACTGACCATTCCCAACTTTTGCCACTTTGCCTATTTGTTAAGTGGGAGGTGAGATCTCAGTGTTGTTCGGTTTGCCTTTCTCTTGTTCTTAAGTGATTTGGAGCCTTTTCTCATATGCTTGTTAAATGTTTTCAGTTCTTTTGTGAACTATTTCTTCATACCATTTGGCCACCTATCTACTGGAGAATGGCTTTTGGTTACATATATATGTATGTGTACATACATACACATATGTGTATGTGTGCATATATACATGTATGTATGCATACATATATATGTGCATATATACCTTTTCTTTCATCTTGGAAATGAGAAATTTGATAAAAATTTTTTTTTCACATTTGACCACTTGTCTTTTTATTGTGGATGCATAGTTTTGTATATATAGAAGCTTTTCAATTTCATGTAATCAATTATTGTTTCTCTTTTGTAATTGTCTCTGTCTCTTATTTGGTTAGGAACACATTTCCTAACCATCACTCTAAAAGGTATATGATCTACTTCTCTTCGAAATCTTTATGGTATGATCTTTAATATTCCTTCCATGTATTCATTTGTGATTTGTTGTGAGATAGGGCAGAAGATGCTGGTCTAAGCTTAATTTCTACTAGATTGCTTTCCAATTTTCCCAGCAGTTTTTATCAAATAGGGAAATCTTTGTTTTCTACTTAAGCACTGTGTTATTCAGTTCCAATGTTTCTGATTCTTCCTTGTCTAGTCTGTTCCATTGATGTATTTCTCTATATTTTAAAAACAAAATGTTTAATGAATGCTGCGTTATAATATAGTTTGAGGTCTAGAAGTGCTATTCCCCCTTTATCTCTACCCTTTTCATGATTTCCACTGATTTTTTTTAGGTATATGAAACATCCTCTTGATAGTTTGATTTACATAGCATTAAAACCTTAAATTAACTTCAGTAATATTGTCATTTTATTATATTGGCCCAGCCCAAACATGAGCAATGAATATTCTTCCAGGACAATGCATAGAGTCAACAAACATTTATTAGACACCTACTGTGTGCCAGGTACCGTGCAAAGCTGTGCTAGAGTACTGGACTTGGGATCAAGACAATCCAAGGTCAAATCCTACTTCAAACACTTAATAGTTGTGTGACCTGAGCAAATCACTTAATCTCTTTGTGACTCAATTTCCTCTACTGTACATTAATAATATTAGCTCTTATTTCTTATGGTTGTTGGGAGGAGCAAATGAGATAACATATTTTAGTAAAGCACTTTGCAAACCTGGAAATGCTATATAAATGCTATTTGTTATTACTATTACTATCACAAAGGGAGTATGGTAAGGTGGTTTCTTTCTTAATTTTTGAGAATTATTTGTGTAGTATGGGTACCAGTTATTTTTTTTAAGTAATAGAATTTTGTGAATCCATCAGAACCATGATAATTTCCCTTTCATAATTCTTTTATAATAATCCTCATTTCCTTTTCTCAGTTTGGATTATTTTAGAATGATCTTTGTTCTTCTGATAATCTGACTATTTATATTTGTGAAGAGACTCCTCTATTTCTTTTCTATTCTTAGTTTTGTTAGTATCTAACTAACTAGTAGGTTGTAATACTTCTCTTTATCCTGTTATTCTTTTCACTGTGTGTGTCTGTGTGTGTGTGTGAGACTCATTTTGTTCATTTACTATTTTGTTGATTTGATTTTCTGCCCTCTTGTTATGTTGGATCAAAGTTTATCAATTTTGTTACTCGTTTCAAAAAACCAGCTTTTAGTTTTGTTTATCATGTACATATGTATATATATATATATATATGTATATATGTGTGTGTTTATATTATATATTTCCAATTTATTTCTTATCTAATTTTCAATATCTCCTCTTTTTTGCTTATTTTCTATTTATTGGTCTTCTAATTTTTAAAATGTATATGCAGTTCATTAATCTTCTGCCTTTCTATTTTTTTAGTATATGTTTTTAGGGTTGTAATTTCCCCCCCATGTACTGCTTTAGCTGAATCCCAGAAGTTTTGGTATGCTATTTAATCATGATAATTTTCCTTCACATAATTATTGTTTCTATGATTTGTTCTTGGACCCACTCATTATTTCGGATTTCATTGTTAAGTATATGTCTGAGTCTGCATATTTCTATTGTGGATTGTGCTCTGTGAACTGATGATTTTGTGTGTGTGTGTGTGTGTGTGTTAGTGTCTTGTAAAGGATGTGTTTACTATTTCTGCCTTTTTCCATTTATTTGCAATATCTGTTACCAATCTGTTACTCTTGTTTTATTGGATTAATTTATTCATATTTAAAGTTCCAAGAGTTAGGTTTTTATATTCCTTCATGTATCTATAATATTGGTTTTTATTAGAATTTTTTTTTGTTCCTCATTCTGTAAAGACAGTACTTTGTCTCCATTTATTTTTGCTTAATCTACATTAAGACAATTCTATTCCCATAGACTGTCTTCTTTATCCCCCCCCGCCCCATTTCTCATTCTTTTTCTGAATTTGGGAGTTTAAAAATATTAAATGTTATTTTTTTAATCAATGAAATATACCTTTTACCTTCACTTCAACATGTATAGGGGCGGCTAGGTGGTGCAGTGAATAGAGCACTGGCTCTGGAATCAGGAGGACCTGAGTTCAAAGCTGGCCTCAGACACTTAACACAAAAAATAGCCTTATGACCTGGGCAAGTCACTTAACCCCAATTGCCCTACCTTTCCCCCTCCAAAAAAATAACCAAAAAAAATGTATTGAAAAATAAAACGAATCCACACATTAGCCAAGTTCAGAAAAGATATTTATCTCAGTTTGTATTCTGAGTTCATCACCTCTCTAACAGGGTGAGTACCATGTTTCACCATAAATCATCTAGAGTCATGGTCAGACAGCTAGGTGATGCAATGGAGAGTGCTGGTTCTAGAGTCAGGAAGCCTTTAATTCACATTTGGTCTCAGACACTAGCAACTCACTTAACCTCTGCATAACTCAGTTTCCTCAACTGTAAAATTGGAATAACAGAACCTAACTTACAGGGTTGTTGTGAGGCTCAAATGAAATAATATTTAGTAAGTACTTATCACAGTATCTGGCACATAATAGGCACTTAATAAATTTTTATTCCCTTCACTTTCCCCTTGATCAGAGTTTTTAAGTCTTTCAAAGTTGTTTGTCTTTACAATATTGTTGTTATTGTATAAATGATTCTCTTTATTGTGTTCACTTTATTCTGCTTCCATTCATTCAAGTTTTCCCGAGTTTCTCCAGAACCATCACCTTTGTTGTTCTTTTTGGCACATTAACATGTCATTACATTCATATAACTACACTTATTCAGTCACTCCCCACTTGATAGGCTCTGCAAAAAGAGCTGTGATAAATATCTCTGTACATATGGGTCCTTTCTTCTTTCTTTAATCTCTTTTGGGCATAGATCTAATGGCAGATCACAGGTTCAAAGGATATGCACAGTTGAATAATTTTTGGATCATAGTTCCAGATTGCTTTCCAGAATGGTCAGAATTGTTCACAGTTCCACCAATAAGGCATTAATCTCTCTATTTTCCCACAACCCCTCCAACATTTGTCATTTTCTTTTCTTTTTGCCAATTTTACCAATCTTATGGTTATCAGGTAGAAAATCAGAGTTGTTTTCATTTGCAAGCTGCCTATTGATAGCTTATGAACACTTAACTATGAGGAAATGGCTCTTATTCTTATAAATCAGAATCAGTTACTTGTATATCCTTTGTTGTTGTTGTTGTTTTGCGGGAGAGGGGGAGAAGGCAGGGCAATTGGGTTTAAGTGACTTGCCCAAGGTCAGATGGCTAGTAAGTGTGTCAAATGTCTGAGGCTGGATTTGAACTCAGGTCCTCCTGTCTCCAGGGCAACTGCTCTATTCACTGTGCCACCTAGCCACCCCTTCTTTGTCTTACAAATGAAACCTTTTATCAGAGATTCTTTCTGTAATTTTTCCCCTTCATTTACCTGCTTCTCTTCTGATTCTAGCTGTATTGGTTTTGTATGTATAAATCCTTTTTAATTCTATGTAATAAAATTGTCCATTTTATGTTCTGTGATGTTCTGTATCCCTATGTAAGGAGAGGAGTCCATCCTTGTGTGTGGCTCAAAGGGAGGCAGAATAGACATCTTTAGCTTCTTCTTCCTCCCACCCTTCTCCAAGGGAGACTTTTATTCCTACCAGGAGGGAAAGCAGGAGGTTGGGACTGGGGCCACCACACTTCTCTCCTGAGAGAGAGGGAGAAAGAGAGAGAGAGAGAGAGAGAGAGAGAGAGAGAGAGAGAGAGAGAGAGAGAGAGAGAGAGGTACTGGGTTAGAATTATATCTATCTGCTCTCTTAAGTATTGTTCACCTAGGAGATATAAACAGGTTCCATCTAAGTTTTTACCACTTTGTCATTGTGGGTGGAAATGGAGCCACAAGCTCTATACTCAAGGCTTGACCCCTCCCTCACCTAATACCAGTTCTCTAATGAACATGCATAGAGAATAGCAAAGAAACCCATTAATCCAGTAGAAATCAGAGAAAGTATATACACCAGCACATATGTACCAGCCAATACAGAATGGAGGAGCCCTCCCATTGGGATGGAGATGGCTCAGCTCATCTGAGAGAGTGTCCTGGATTTCACCCAAGTGGAAACTCTCTGAAATCTCTAGTGTAGCAAGCTGGGAATAGGGACATGATGGAGACTGTCAGTTCCTCTCATATTTTCTCAGTCTTTTCCTTTAGCTACTTGAAATGGAGTTGTCCTCTTCCATATTCTTTCTTTCTTTCTTTCTTTCTTTCTTTCTTTCTTTCTTTCTTTCTTTCTTTCTTTCTTTCTTTCTTTCTTTCTTTCTTTCTTTCTTTCTTTCTTGGGCAATTGGGGTTAAGTAACTTGCCCAAGGTCACATGGCTAGGTTTTTTTGTTTGTTTGTGTGTGTTAAGTGTCTGAGGTCGGATCTGAACTCAGGTCCTTCTGACTCGAGGGCTGGCACTCTACTCACTGTGCCACCTAGCCGCCCTTCCATATTCTTTCTTGAAGCTGGAAGCCTACTAGATGCCCAACGAAGACTTGTGTTTGTAGAGTCCCTAAAGGGAGGTTCCCACTCAAAAAAGTGCTCAAAGGAGTACCGCTAAGAACTGAAGCTCTCAGTCTCTTACCAACTCTGCCCTGCCTCTCATAAAGGGCAAGGCATTTGTCTCTACCAATAAGGAGAGAGTCCTATTCCAATGACCTTGGGACAAGAGTTGCATCTTGTTTGGTCACAAACTTCTATAAATCTGATGGACTCTTTCTTCCTTGTTCCTCTCATTTGTATCACCCTTTATATCTAAGTCATATACACATTGGGAGCTTACTCTGGTATTTAGTATAAGATGTTGGTCTATACCAACTATCTGCCAAACTGCTTTCTAGTTTTCCCAATAAGTTTTGTATAATAGTGTGTTCTTACCTCAATGTAATGGAAATGCAGATTTAAAGATCTTCCCTGCCCCTAGCTTAAGTGCACCTGGAGCCTGTGGTGGGAGGCTTGTTTTTCAGGAAAGCCCACACCTTGATACTTTGTGATTGGGCAGTGGGTCAAGGAAGTTGTTACATTCTCTGAGCCAAGAGAAGGCTATATAAGCCCTGAGGAGAGGCTTTGCTTTGGGGCTCACTTTGAGAAGTGTTGTGTGATTTGACCAGATGAGACTCTGGGAAGCCGTTGTTGAGCCCCCCGGCTTTGAAAACCCAGATGTTGATGCTTCCCTCTCTGGTAACTGTGATTTGGTATTGATATAATGGTTGGACAGTTTGGAAGCCTGTCTGTTTGATCTGTAAGTTCTGTAACTCTGAAGTTCGGGGTGCTGACCTTTTCCCTGAACTAGGTAATGTATGTTTGTTTGATTAAAGTAAGCTTGTTAACCCATTTTGAGTTGCTTTCCTTTTGAAAAGCAGATCTAAGAACCTGTGTTGGCAGCTACCCTGGGGATATTGGGGTGCTTGCTGCTACACCCAATGACCGGGATCTTTGAATTTAACAAACACTAAGTTACTGCTTTTTTTGTTTCTGTATCTGCTTTGTTACCTGCTTCAACAGAATAAGTATCTGTACCTGCTCCTTTCCACTGACCAGCTTCTCTGTTTCTTAACCAGTAACAAATTGTTTTGATGATTACAACTTTGTAGTATAATTTGTGATCTAATAATGCTAGGCCCCCTTTATTCCCACTTTATTTTTCATTATTTTCCTTGAAATTCTTAACCTTTTATTCTTCCAGACGAATTTGTTATTATTTTGTTATTACCTATTATTACTTTTTCTAGATCTATAAAGTCTGGTATGGCACTGAATAAGTAAATAAATCTAGGTAGTATTGCTATTTTCTTTTTTATTTAAAAAAAATTTTTTTTTTTGCTTTTTGGAGGGCTATTGGGGTTAAGTAACTTGCCCAAGGTCACACGGCTAGGTTTTTGTTTGTGTGTGCATTAAGTGTCTGAGGCCAGATCCAAACTCAGGTCCTTCTGACTCCAGGGCTGGAGCTCTACTCACTGTGCCACCTAGCCGCCCCTAGTATTGCTATTTTCTTATATTGGCTAGGCCTATCCATGAGCAATTGATAGTATTAATTAATTATTTGGATTAGTTATTATTTGTATAAAGAGTATTTTTAGAGTTACATAGTTCCTTTGTAAACAAGGCAAACTCCCAAGTATTTTATACTTTCTGTGATTATTTTTAATGCAAAGTCCCTTTCTATCTCTTTCTGTTGGATTTTGTTAGCAATATACAGAGATACTGATGATTTCTGTGAATTTGTTTTATATTCTGCAACTTTGCTGAAGTTCATAATTTCAATTAATTGTTTAGTTGAGGCTCTAGAGTTCTCTCGGTAAGCTACCATACCATATGCATAAGAGGACAATTTTGTTGGGTTTTTTTTTTGTCTACATCATTCCCTCAATTTCTTTTTATTATTTTATTGAAATAGCTAGCATTTCTACTACTATACCAATGAGCAATGATGATAATAGAAATCCTTGATTTACCCCTAATCTTATTGGAAAGCTTTAGTTAAATATAACAACAAACTATGTGTCTTGGAATTTATAGCATATTTTTCAAAAATTCTGGAGGTGATCTGTGAATTCTTTTGATTGGCACTGTTTTCTATTTTCAGGAGTTCTTGTATTATGTCTTGCATTATGACATTCAGGTTTTTTGACTTGCCATGTTCTTCTGGGAGACCTATGATCCTTAAGATCTCTCTATGTAGCCTGTATTTTTTTTTCTTTTTTGGAGGGGGGAGGATAGGGCAGTTGGAGTTAAGTGACTTGCCCAAGGTCACATGGCTAGTTTTTTTGTGTTAAGTGTCTGAGGTCGGATTTGAACTCAGGTCCTCCTGACTCCAGGGCTGGTGCTCTATTCACTGCGCCACCTAGCCACCCCAATGTTACCTATCTTAAGGAGCAGTACATTTTGCTTGTATGGAGATGAAAATTTCTTTCAATATCATTGCTTTTTGCTTCTTCTCTTCTAGATTGTTCACTTTTGTGTATTTGTATTCCCATTTGTTTTTTCTCACACTTGCTTGGAGAGACTTGTCACCATGGATTCATGGGGTTTTTTTTCTACCAATTATTTCTACTATAGAGGCATAACTTTTGCTTTCATTTCATTTCTGTCTTGGACTATTGAGGAGCATCCTATTGTGGTTCTGTACTCTTTGGGGAATGCACAGGGTCTATTTCCTCAGGTATTGATTCGTTTAGCTATCCTGGAAGCCGTCTTCCCTATTGTTGTTAATATATTACCTTTTGATATATCTGCTTGTGCTTAAGGTTTTCATCTGAGTTTTCTTCCTCCTAACATCTTCAGTAATTTATTTTTTTCACTTATATTCCTCTATTAGTAACTCTCTAACTTCTTCACCTTTGATTGTGGTGGGTCCCCTGCAGGCTAGACGTCAAGGCTGCCCCAACCTCTTCCCACCTTGGGGAATTAACTTTGCACCAGTATCAATCTCTTCCTCAAGTAACAGAATTGTACACAGCTGGATGTCTGTCCCCTTTCTTTCAGTCATGGTAGAGCCTCACACATATTCTGATGTCTTGCTTAATTCTTTCTGATCTTAGTTCTGTGACTGAACACTTGTATAGCACAACATTCTGTCACCAAGGCATAGCACCCTTCTGCTTTCTTTACCTCCACTTCCTATAAAAGGGTCAGAGTTGAGGCTTGTTTCTTTATTGCCACAGAGTGGTAGAGTGAGCACAGGAACAGGGGCCTGTGGTAGGAAAGGTTCCCACAGCATCAAGGAAATTGCTGAGTGGATCCCAGAACACAAACCCATGTGCTGCCCTGTCAGAGCAAGAGGCTGCTAGGAGAAGGAGAACTAAGTGAGCATGTTAGCAATTAAGGATTGTCGTTCTCTGCCGTTACTTCATCAGTCAGTTATATTGTTGGGTTTCTTGTTGTCTTAGCCTGTAGAGACATCTGCAATTCTTTTATCTCTTGCACATAATTATTTTGAGAAATTTGAGTTTGTGAGGATTTGGAGAAAATGACTACTTTTCCATCTTGTTGTTTATATGATCTATTACCTCAATACTTGTTTTAAAAATTGAATAGAATAGATGTAACTGCCTTCACTTACACAAATATTGCCCTGCTTGAAGCCACAGAGATGGGGGGCCACTAGGGATCCTTCCCACACTATTATTATACATTTCTAGTCTACTGCATGAAATATTCACTATGTGCAATTATTTGTAGTGATGTTACATGAAAACAAAATAAATATAAACAGTTAAAACAGAAATATAATTATTTCAAGAGCTATTAGCTGGAGAGATAATTACAAATCTGGTAAGCATCAGAGGAAATTCCCAAGGCCAAATAAAGTCAATCTCACTTGTTTGAGCTCCTTCACTACTAATGTAGGCAGTGGCTTCTAATATGCTTATTTTATTGAAGGTTTTATAGTCAAAATATAGGTACTTTGGAAGACACATATGCTGGGAAGTATATTTAATGATTCCTTTTTAGATTTAATTTTTATTTTTCTCAATTATATATAAATAAATATTTCATTTTTAAAAATTTTGAGTTCCATATTCTTTCCCTCCTTTCCTTCCCTTCTCCCTCCTTGAGAAGGCAAGCAATTTGACATAGATTTTACCTATGCAGTCATGCAAAACATTTCCATATTTGCCATGATGCAAAAGAAAATGCAGACCAAAAAAAAATTCCCAACAAAAAACAAGATTAATAAAGTAAAAAAAAAGTATGCTTCAATCTTCATTGACACTCCATAATAAGTTCTTTCTCTGGAGGCAGATGGCATTTTGGATCATTGTATTGCTGAGAATAGTTAAGTCATTCACAGATGATCATTATATAATATTGCTCTAAGTGTATACAATGTTCTCCTACTTCTGTTCATTTTACTTTTCATCAGTTCGTGAAAGTCTTCTCAAGTTTTTTTTTTTTTCCTGAAAGCATCTTGTTCATCATTTCTTATATTCCATTGCAATGATACACCACAATTCATTCAGCCATTTCCAAGTGATGGGCATTCCCTTAATTTTCAGGTTTTTTTGCCACCAGAAATAGAGCTTCTATAAATATTTTATAGATATTTCTTTTTTCTTTGATCTCTTTCAGATATAGAACTAGTAATGATATTGCTAGATCAAAAGGTATGTGCACTCTTTGGATATAGTTCCAAATTGCTCTCCAGAATGGTTGGATCACTTTACAACTCCACCGACAGTGTATTACTGTCCATATTTTCTCACATCCCCTCCAATATTTGTCATTTTCCTTTTCTATAATATTAGCCAGTTTGATAAGTGTGAGGTGGGACCTCAGAATTGTTTTAATTTGCATTTCTCTAATCAATAGTGATTTAGAGCATTTTTTAAAAAAGCAATTGGGGTTAAGTAACTTGCTCAAGGTTACATGGCCAGTCATTTTTATGTGTGGTGCTAATTTTCTGAGGCTGGTCCTGGGTCCTCCGGGCTCCAGGGCCAGCACTCTTACTCACTGCGCCACCTAGCCGCCCCCGATTTAGAGTATTTTATATGACTTATACATATCTTTGATTTCTTCTTCTGAAAACTGCCTGTTCATACCCTTTGACCACTCATCAATTGGGGAATGACTCACATTCTTACAAGTTTGAATCAATTTTCTACATATTTGAGAAATGAGGCTTTTATCAGAGAAACTGGTTGTAATTTTTTTCAAGTTGTTTGCTTTCCTTCTAATCTTGTATGTGTTAGTTTTGTTTATGCAGAACCTTTTAAATGTAATTAAAGTGATGTATTTTACTTCCATAATGGTCTATATCTCTCTATCTATAAATTCTTCCTTTATCCATAAATCTAACAGGTAAAATATCCCATGCTCCCCTAATTTGCTTATGCTATCACCCTTTATGTCTAAATAATGTACCCATTTTGACTTTATCATGGTATATGGTGTGAAATGTTAGTCTATAGCTAGTTTCTGTCAAGCTGTTTTTTTTAGCTTTCTCAGTTATTTTTGTCTAATGGCAAAGTCTTGTCCCCAAAACTTGGTTCCTTGGGTTTATTAAACACTAAATTACTAGGGTTATTTACTACTGTGTATTGTCTACTTAATCTCTTCCACCAATCCACCAACTCTATTTTTTAGCCAGTACCACATTGTTTTGTAATTACCACTTTGTTATATCGTTTGAGATCGGGTACTGCTAAGCCACCTTCCTTCACGTTTTTTTCATTGACTTCCTTGATATTCTTGACTTTTTTTTTCAGATGAATTTTGTTATTATTTTTTTTCTAGCAGTATAAAATGTTTTTTAGTAATTTGATTGGTATGGCATGAATAAGTAAGACCTGACTTTACTTACGTAAAAAAAATATTTTGTAATTGTGTCCATATAGCTCCTGGGTTTTTCTTGGTAGGTAGACTCCTAGGTATCTTGTATTGTCTATAGTTTTTAAAAATAGAGATTTTTTTGGCATGGCCAATGTGGTTATTTATTTTTTATAATACTTATTGATTATAAGGATTTTGTTTTTCTTTTTTCTTTTCCAGTAGGGTGGGGAGGTGGGATAGAAAAAGTGTAGATTTTTGTCAATTTTTTAAATACATAAAAAGAACAGATGTATCCCATTGACCTAAAGGTTTCCACATTTTACATCTGATGACGTATATATATATATATATATATATATATATATATATATATATATATACATATATATATGTATATATGTGTGTGTGTGTGTACGTATACATATATATATACACATATATATCCATACACACATTTAAGACATCATAGATAATCAGTTTAGCAATTCACTAACCATTTATTAAAAGTTCATTTTGTATTAGGCACTGTGACTCATGCTAGGAATAAAAAGACAAAAACAAAATAGCTCCATGCTTTCAAGAAGTTCACATTCTTTTGTGGGGAAAGTAAACCACAGGGAAGGAAATCCAATCCCCACATACACACAGTCATTTTGGGCTAGAGACAGCTTCCACTTTAGGCCTTATCTGGAAAGGAGATTGTGAGTTAAACCTTGAAGGCACTGCCAGATAAAGTCAGGTGAAAGGGAAGGCAAGATGTCTCCTTGACATTGGGTGCAGGGAGGAGATTGTAATCCGTGGGGAAGAAGAACAACCATTTTGGATAGAAGTTAGAGTGTGTGATGAAGAGCAATGTGAAAATAGCCTGGAGAGATGAAAATATATAAATGCCAAACAGAGGTGTTCATATTTAATTCTAGAGGCAATAGGAAGCTATTCAAGCTTCTAGTGCAGGAGAATGACATGGCCATGATTGTTCCTTAATAATATCAGTTTGGCAGTTATAGTATAAATATTAGCCTATCATGGAATAGGCTAATACTATTAGTTTAACATCCAATAGATATACCAGTTTATATTAAGGGCTCTACCGCCATTCGAGGTACCCAATTCTCATAACCTTGGAGTTATTCTCCATTCTTCATTTGCACTCTTCTCACCTCTCCCTTATCTAATGAGTCACAAGACTCATTGATTTTCCTTTCTTCCCCTCCCTCAACATCTCTTGCTTCCATATACTTTTCTCTTCTCATACCATAATCACTGTAGTTCAGGGCCCTTATCTTTTGCTTTTACTGTTGTAATTAGTCCCTCTGTCTCCAGGATCTTCCATTTCCAACCTATGCTCTATACAGCTGCCAAATTGATATTCCTAAAGCACAGTTCTGATCATTTCACTCCCCTGCTCATAAAGCTCTATAGGCCCCCTATGTCCTCTAAGTGAATAGAAAAGGCCTGGTGTTAGGAGGACCTAAGTTCAAATGTAGCCTCAGATACTTACTAGCTGTGTGACCTTGAGCAAGTCATTTACCCCCATTTGCCTAAGTTTCCTCATCTGTAAAATGAGCTGGAGAAGGAGATGACAAACCACTCCAGTATCTTTGCCAAGAAAACTCCAGATGGAGTCATAGAGAGTCAGACATGAGTGAAAAATGACACACAACAAAAGTACAAGCTCCTCTGCTTGGCAATTAAAGCCCTTCACAATATCCAACCTTCCTTTTCAGACTGGTTTTCTATTACTGTTCCTCACAATCTATGTTCAACCCAAAATGGCCTATTTGCTGTTTTCCATAAATTAAATTTCATTTCCCCACCTCTGTTACTTTGAACTACCCACCTCTGCTTCCAAGATGCTCTTTCTTCTAACCTCTGTTTTGGAAGCTCCAGCTCTTCTAGTGCTCATTTCAGGTACCACCTCCTACATGAAGCCTTTCTTCATACTCCCAGTTGTTAGAGAATTTCTCTTCTTTTTAAAAAAATTATATATTTTGTCTTTACTTACCTTTTAACATGTTTCCCTCCACCCTAGTAGAATGCTTTTGAGGTTCACAGAGGTTAAGTGATTAGTTGGTAGTCATACAGTGTCAGAAGCAGGATTTGAATCCATATTCTGAGTCCCGGTGGCTGAGTGGATAGTGTTAGGCCTGAAGTCAGAAGGACCTGAGTTCAAATGCAGCCTCATACTTATTAGTTGTATGACTCTGGGCAAGTCATTTAACCTTTGTCTCAGTTTCCTCAACTGTATAATGGGGATAATAATAGTACTTGCCTTCCAGGGTTGTTTTGAGGATTAAATGAAATCCTATTTGTAAAGGACTTTGGATGGCAATATCTGTTAAGCATCCTCTCTTGTGTGTGCATAAGTTTCTCTTCCCTTCCTTTTTACTGGACCATGCTGTGTCTTTTCTGAAGCACCAATAGCTTAGTTACTAAGGGCTACAAATAAGCTTGGGTACATAGACAGTATGTGCCATGAGCCTGGTTTATTCCTGGCCTGCTCTACTTTATTCTAAACATTCTGTTAAAAATCCATTGGGTTTCAGCAGATAATCTTCATGGTATAAATCATTTTAGACAGTTATTATTTCTTAATCACTTTATAGGGAATGCTTGCTTGCCAATGCCGTACATGAATGGTGACAATGATTCACAGTTAAGAATTGGCTTTTCTCTAAATTGGTGATTTATAGCCAATTAACAACTGCCCTAAATACTGATTTAAAAATTTTTTTAAATCAATTTTGGATCCTGAATTCACTAGATCTTTCTGGTCAGTATATATTGGCTGCCAGTTGTTCTCCAGTTGGTTTTTGATGCATCTAGATTTGACAAATAGCCAAAAGAAAAATGGCCACACAATTTCCATGGCTATTTTGTTGCAAATAAGGTGGAAGCAGCCAGTGGTAGCCAATGAGTGGATCAAAATTATTCCATGACCATGGGTGGAAAATAGCACCTGTAAATGCACATTCATATTCCTTTGTAGCAAAGCAAATTAAAAAGAAATCTTCATAAGTTAGATTTTTTGGGGGGGTGGCCTAGCCCTGTAATTTTATCAGTGTAGGGGACTCTCTGATGTACAAATTCCACCAATTCTGATCAGCAACTCTTAGAAAGTTGTCTGGGTACCAAGAGGTTATGTCAGTCACTAAATCTATAAACAAGCATCTATTAGACATCCATTGTATGCCAGGCAATGTGCTAAGTTCTGGACATACAAAGATAAGCAAAATAATTCCTCTACTCAAGAAACTTCCACCCCAACAGGGGGAGATAACATGGACATCATAAATAGAAACAGACACAATGCTTATTGAGTAAAGAGAAGGTAGCCCCCATCTCAAGTGGCATGGATTGAAAATTCAGTGCTTAAACTGTGGGGTTTCCACCCACAGTTTAAGATGGCCTGAAGGAGTCAAAAGTTTAAGGAGGCCTGGAAATGACTTACCCAGGGTCACACAGCTAGTATGTATCAGCTCCAATATGCCCTCAACTCCCTATGCCATGTTGCCTCTCTCTATCATATACTATTGGCTTTTAAAAAAAAGAGTCTTGCAATTATCTTCTAGTCTAAAGAGATTAAAAATTTTCCATAGAAATATTGAAATAACCTTGTTAATGTTCACCAGAATCCTCATTATGGACAGAAGGAAACTTCAGTAAGCTAGTTACAAATTTGGATCCCCTGATACATTTAAATTATCTAGCCAGTATTTTGAAAGATTTTATGACTAAGTTGTACTGACAGGTTAAGGGCCATTTCACATGCAAAGCCAATTTATGTGCATGGTGGTCATTAGCTTATTTTATATATTAGATATCCTCAAACCCCATTGAAACTCTGATATTCTAAAAATTAGCAACAGTAGAATACTGTGCATCAGACAAGTTCAAATAACTTCGTGCAGTGACTCCTCCTTAATGGGACCCCAGCCACTGAATGTGTGAATATGCAAAGAGGCAGCTCAGTGTTCAGCAGTGGGCCTCAGGTGCTCTGTCTTACATATAAAGAGAAGAGCAATTCCCTCAGCTGGGCTTCATTCCTTAATTCCCTCTTCACTCGAAGCCATGATTTCAAGTACATGTGGCATCTTCTAAGTAGAGCTTTCCAAGTACATGTAGCCTATTGCCACCCCTTCCTGCTAGAGAGAGCCTTCCCCTCATTCAGTTTATGCTGGCTGCCAGAGGTGCCCACAGCCCAGAACCACACAATACAGGAGAGTGGAAAGAAGGCTGTGGTTGAAGTGAAAGGAATCTTGGGGCTTTACCTTCCTAGTGGAGTGACGTTGGGCAAGTCCCCAAACTTGGCTGTGCCTTAGTTTCCTCATCTGCAAACTAAAAGGATTGGACCAGATGATTTCCAAAGACCTTTCCAGCTCGAAGTCTCTTATCCTCTGCTCTAAGCTTTTAGCACAGTCAAGGGTGGCTGTTATTTATCCTTTATTTTCATAGAGGCCCTATGCCATCACAGAATGATGGCTTGACTTGTTTGTGCATTGGATTTAAGTGAGGCAGAGCTGCACAAAGTCCTCAACCTCACTCTCTTCCAGAGTCATGTCATGTAGGGGACTCCTGGTTGCCTGTGTGGAAGGATTGCAGGAATTCTAGAAGTGTCTTCTACTCACCCCTGCACTATCCTACCTTCTTACCAATGCCTGCCATTCTGGCAGCATGGGATAAAGTCTTTTTTAGCCTGATTGCCCCAAAGGCTTCTTCTCTGAATATCAGTCCCTCAATTGACTGATTCTGTAACTTACATTTACATTAGGATATAAATTTCATTTTTAACAGGGTTGATAAACTGCTATATGAAGAAAATAGTTTACGTAGATTTTAGGAAAGCACTTGATACAGTCTATCATACTATTCTGGCGGAGAAGATGGAACAGCGGGGAGAGGACAATACAGGTAGATTGCTTGAGAACCGTTTGGATGACTGGACTCCAACGGTAGTCACTAATGGTTTAATGTGAACATGACAGGAGTTCTCCAATGACCTATCCCAGGGATCTGGATGTGGCCCTATCTTATTTATCATTTTTGTCTGTGCCTTGGATAAAGGCTCATTAGATTTGCAGATGACACTAAGCTAAGAGGGATAGCTTAACACACCGTATGACAGTCAGGATACAAAAAGGTTTTGACAGACTTGGGCATTGGGCTGGATCTAATAAGATGAAATTCAACAGGGATAAATGTAGTCTTACATGTGTTGAGAAATCAATTTCTGAAGTAGGAATTGAGGAGACATGGTTTATACAGCAGTTTTTCTGAAAAAGTTCTCAGGGTTTAAGTGGACTGCAAACTCAGTGTGAACCAGCTCATGGGACCTGGGGCTACATCAAGAGACCGCAAGGACGTGATAGGCTCTCCCCACTCTCTTCTCAGTAGCTGCTTTCTGGACCATTCCACTGAGTCCTGGGGATGCTGCAATGGCAGATAGGCTGAAGAATGTCACGAGGAGGGCAGCCAGGATGATGAAGGGCCTTGAATCCATGTCACATGAAGATTAGTTTAAGAAGGACCTGGGAATGTTTAAACTGGAGAAAAAAAAGTGAAGGGAGGGGAGAAGAAGAGGGAGGAAGGAAGGGATCCCCCCCTCCCCCCCCTTCATGTATGGAAAGGGAGATAATGTGGAGGAGGGCTTAGCCGTGTTCTCCTTGGTCTTAGAGATGGCCCCCTGGCTTCTCCTCTGCCACCTGGAGCTCTAATGGAATCTGCAAAGGCACACATTTAGGCTTGATGTCAGGAAAAGAAATCTCCTAATACCTGGGGCTGTCTCGGAGCAGAGTGGACCAAACTGTTCCCTTCCCAGGCTGCACAACCCCTCTGCTACTCAGTAGACCTTCTAGGTGAACTGCATGAAGTCCACGTGGGGATGGCTGGGCCTGGCCTCAGAGCTGCACTGGGAGGACTTTCCTGAAACAGGGGCAAAGGCTGGCAATCTAAGGGGACCTCAGTACCACGGGAAAAGATGCACAGCTGCAAAGAGTGAGGGAGGAGAGGACGTGGACACGGGGCGGGGAGAAGACGTGGGGAGGACGAGGACGCGGGGGGGCGGGGAGAGGACGTGGGGGAGGGCGTGGACGTGAGGATGAGGACGCGGGGGGAGGACAAGGACGAAAGGGGAAGGCGTGGATGTGGGGAGGACGAGAACGTCGGAGTGGAGAGGATGTGGGGGAGGGCGTGGACGTGAGGACGAGGACGCGGGGGAGGGAAGGGAGGACGAGGACATAAGGGGAGGGTGTGGACGCGGGGGGAGGGCGTGGGGAGGACGAGGATATAAGGGGAGGGTGTGGAGGCGGGGCGGGGAGAGGACGCGGGGGGAGGGAAAGACGTGGACGTGGGGAGGACGAGGATGTGGGGGAGGGCGTGGACGTGAAGTGGACGTGGGGAGCACGAGGATGTGGCCGTGGAGGGGACGGCGTGGACTTGGGGAGGGGAAGCCGTGGCCGTGCTGGCTCCACGGGCCTAGCAGTAAGACAGAAAGGAGGCCTGAGTCTTTCCTTCTCTGGGCCCGAGTCGAGGACCACGCGGGTAAGTCTGGTGTCCGCACCTCAGATTCCCGGGGGCAGAACGTCTTCTCCCAGAGATTGGGGTTCAGGCTGTAGAGCAGAGAGTTGTTGAAATGACTAAGGCATTTAAAGCCTTTTCTCCTGGGTGACGCCACCTTGGACCTGATGCAGAGGGACCTTGAGTGAGAGGCCCCGCCTGGGGGGCGGGAAGTTTCCATGGAACCCCCAGAACGTTGAAGTTGGTGTTTTCCCATTAGCTGCAGAAGGCCCCAGCCTCATGTGTTGGGACCTTAGTGAGTGCTGGGCTGATCGCCGCCAAGGCCGAAGCTGCTCTTTCGGGGTGCTTCTGATCCCCGGGATGCAGGCAGGGAGGCTGGAGAGCTGGGCTCCTTCCCGAGGTTCCCCTCAACGCCCCTCCCCTCCCCACCAGTGGGGCTGCCTTAGGCTCTAATGGGCTTTACTAAGACTCCTTTTCTTAGATTCTGGAAAGGGTGAAATCTAGTGATGGGTGTGTCCATCTGCACACAAAGCCCTGACTTTAATGATGCTGATGGAAATAATTGAAAGCAAATTGCTCTGCATTCCGTGGTCCTTGCCTTTCCTCCCTCCCCCGGGACATTTTTATGAATGTGTCATTAGCTACATGGTGTGCAAGCTAAGCATGAGAACTGTTTCTGTGGAGGGTTTACTTGTCGCCATAAGTGCTTTTCTGATTATCCTAATAGCTCACTTTCACTTTGGGCTCTGAGGTCTGTGAATCTCTCTACCCATTGCCTCCTTTGAGCTTCACCAAGGCTTTGGGAGCTAGGTTCTGTTACCCCCATTTTATGCACAGGAGAAATGGGCCTCAGAGGTGACGTGACTTGCCCAGGGCCACACAGCTAGCAGGTGTAGGGGGTGGGAGTGGAATCTGAACCCAAGTCCCTGGCACAAGGTCCTGTTCACCCCTGTCATTCCTGCTGTGGTTTTAAGAACAGTGCGGATGAAAGGCTCGCTCAGAAGTAGCTGCTGGAGGGTGTGAATTGGTCCTGATGCCTGGCCTCTTACTTTGAGCCCTTTGGCGTTTTAAATAGCCTGGGAGCTGAAGATGCTTCTACCAGGGAGGAGGGGTAGAGGGGTTGCAGATCGCCCCGGCAGAAGGACTGCCTAGACTTACATTAACCGTTGAAGGAACAAGACTGGGAATGGGAGGCGAGAGGCCCCTGCAGTGCCGTGAAAATATTGATGATTAAGAAGAAATGGGCGGATTGGGCTCTCCTATCAGAGGCTTGCGCTGCCCGCTTTGCTTTTGAAAATTCAGCCTGCCCTGCTTAGCTGTACTCTCCGCTTTTTTGAAAGTCGGCAGAAACGTTCCCTCTCTAGTGTTCTCTCTCCCGTTCTCTCCCCTCCCCTCCCTTCCCTCCCCTCCCCTCCCTTCCCTCCATCTCTCTCAGAACTCATGTTCCTGTTGCTCAGATTTAGAGCTAGAAGGGGCCTTGGAGATCAGTAAGACACCAATGAGACCAAATGAGACGCTAACTCGGAAGTCACTGGGGAGAAGGGAGCATATGAACTCAGCTCCTCAGACTCCAAGTCAGTTGCTCTGGATTTGGACTCAAGTCATGTTTCTGCCTCTGACCAGCTGCTTCACTTTGGCAAAGTCATTTCTCTCTGGGCCTCAGTTTCCTCTTCTGTACCAGGGGGGGCTCTAGCTCATGCCAGCTCTAAAATTAGCGTCCTATGAAAGTGCTGTAAACATACTTATAGCATTATCTAAAGTTAGGAAACTGAAATGGGGGAGGAGAGTTGAGGGGAGCAGTGATTTGCCCAAGGCCACCTACAGGCTTTCACTTCGAGCTTTCAGGCCCTTGTGCTTGACTTTCCTTCTCCTTGCATCATAATAACATTTGCCTCAAAACTGAGAATTCTCCAGAGGGGCTTCATCCTGCCTTAGCTGGTCAGATTTCTTACTTGAGCGCATTTTTCTACATTTTTGAATAAAATACGATTTGCCAGAGAGCCTATTATCAGAAAATTCTCTTCTCTTTGTCGTGAGTTCTATAGGGATTGTCTATCCAGAGAATTGCCCCTTGTGCAACAAGGGAGGAATTTGTATTTTTAAAAGAATGAACTTTGGATGTGTCTAAGGAAAGTGTCTGGTATGTCCCCAGCTATGCTGTTTTATGACTCTTATCTGTGACTTGGAGGAAGGGAAGGTGGCTTGCGTATCAAGTAATACAAAGCTGGGAGGGGTAGCTAATATATCTGAGGACTGAGTCATAATCCAAAAGAATCTCTACAGGCTAGATGAAGTAAAATTTAATAAAGATAAATATTAACTCTTATAATTGGATTGAAAATATCAACTTTACCAGTACATGGTGGGGAAGGCATTAGCACACTGAAGTATATATGATAAAAATCTGGGACTTTTAATGGATTGCAAGTTCTACTTGCAGTCAAAAACTCTGATGGAATCTTGGGCTTCATTGAGAGGTAGAGTGTCCAGAACCCATGGAACATGTCTCTGCCCCGGCCAGGATATATCTGATGTCCATAATGTAACCTGTTTGCTATTGGGCCATTCTCTTAGGGCCAGGCTAGTGCCCCCAGCTGGCTTCTGCCCTGGGGAGGTGGAGAGTGGGCCACCTCTTTTCTCTGCTACTGGCTGGAGTCCTTCTACTTGCCATGTTCTCCCCATTGTTAAGGGGGAAATGGCTTGTACCCCAGTTCCATCTAACCAGGTAACTGCTTGGCTTCTGTAGGAGAATGCTTTCTTCAAAGATATAGCAAGACCGAATGTACACATTTCCCTTGCATCTCTGGGCATACTCACCCTTCCATCATCTTGGTCTTGGGTGGAATTGGAAGGGGAGCAGTTAGGTTTTTGGTTTACTTCAGTTCCTACGTAACATTGTTGCCACTAAGTTCCTGTCCAAATGTAGCACAACAGCCAGATGAATCCTCCCACTGGGTCCCTACCAAAGATGGCTCCCTGCCCCCTGGGCATCAGTCCTGCATTGGATGACAAACCCAGCCCTATCTCTACCTCCCTGTTCCTGGTGGCTTGTTCTGTCTAGTTTTTGAGACCCTCCAGATCACAGAGAACACTCCCCTCACCAGACACCAAGATCGTTTGAGGCATTGATGTCCTGCAAAAGCCAATGAGGTGAAGAGACCATAGTTGAGGTTGCTAGGTCTTCTTGCATGCCTCAGAAGTCAAAGAGCATCTTATTCAGGATATGGGTAGTGCTGAATCAGGAGCCGTCCCAGAATGTCTCCACATGCTCCAGTTTGTCTCCACAGAGTCTTCCATATACATCACCATGTCTCTCCTAGAAACCACTCCCATGTGGAGGCAACAGGTCCTCATTATACTCTCATTTTGTCTTGCACACACATGTATAATAATTGGTGATTTTAAAAGAAAAGCAGTCAGACTGGAGTACATTGAAAGTTAGTGCCTGGGATGGTGAGAGGCCTGGAAACTGCTGTACATGCATCAGATGAAGGGACTGGGGGATGCTAACACCATAAAAGAGAAGATACAGGAGGAGCTTGATAACTGGCTTTGAGGAGATTAAGGTTGTCACATGGGAGAGGGATTATTGTGCTCGTGCTGTTTGGCCCAAGAGAGCAGAATTGGGAGTCATGGATGAAAATTTCAGGGAGCAGATTTACATATGATTGAAGCAAAGCCTCCCTGGCAATTTGAGGCCTCCCGCAATATAGTGGAAGTCTTCAAGCGAAGACTGATTGACTCCTTGATGATGGAACATCGTATTCACGTGTGGGTCGAGTGAAATGAGCGTTGAGGCCCCTTCCAACTTAGAGTTTTTGTGATTCTGAAAAATGAAATACTGAATTTCCCTGCCTGTCTTGGGGGAAGAAAGGGAAAACCCAGTGGGTGTCATTTCTGTCTGTGCAATTGGCTGGGTCTGCCTTTTGCTGAAGGAGACTGGATAGTCACTTAGCTAATATGATTTGTGAGCATTGCTAAAACAGTCACTGAACCCACCAGTCATCTTCCCTATCCTGTCTTGGGCCCCAAGATTTCCAAGTCTAGTACTGATTTACCTTTTTGTCCTTCCTTTTAAGATACAAATCCTTTGGAGAAGGGCAACTAGACAATTGGTCTACACAGGTATTCATCTATCCTTAGAACTGAGCTCACTGGTTAATTAGTATGGCCCTAAAGATGGGTGACATGGGGGGAAGAGAATCAGCTATGAGAGCTATTTCTGGGACGTGGGGCTGTTTCTCACTGTGTGACTCAGAGTAGGAACTTCATGTTTATTAAATTGCATAGGAACATTTGGACTCAGTTGGACTGCTAGACTTGAGGATGCTGGAAAAGATGTTGTAGATTTGTCCACTGAGGAAGCAAAGACTGGAGAAGGGAATTTTTTAGGTCACATATTGTGACTAATAAATCAGCAAGCATTTTGGTAAGCACTACTTATATGCTGGGCACTGTGTTAGACCGAGTTAGCCTGATGCCTGTCCTCAAGGAGCTTTCATCCTCTCAGGGAGGACAATATGTATGTAGAGCGGCACATCCAGATTATGCACAAGGTGACTTGTGAGGGGATGGCAGCAGCAGCTAGTTGGTGGTGAGACCAGGATTCTAATCCAGGTCTCCTGCCTCTCAGCTGCCATGTTGTCCCTGTTCAGGGGGTCAGCGTGTAAGGGCTTGAGCACTGGGTTTCCTCATGCTGTTTGCCTTCTTGCCCGTGGAGCTCTCTGTGGAGATGTTTCATCCCCTAGCATTCTGTAAGCCCCAGCAGTTAGCCACTTAAGGAAAGCTGGTTCATTTTTATTGGTTTAGTCCCAGCCAAATAGCTAAAGTTTGTGTTCTCACAGACTAGGTAATTTCTGACAAGTTTCAGAAAGAATCAAACTGAGATACTTTAAAATGAACTTTCCTTAAGTCCTAAGAAAAGAAATGGTGAAAAGCTGGGTCTGTCTGCATATGGTTCATGATCTGTTGTATACTTCTTATAGTTTGTGTTATGGTCACATGACAGATGAGGCATACCATCACTAGATCATAATGTCCTGACAGTAGAGGCCTTATGTCATAAGTATACCCTGTTTTAAAATACTTGTTGCATAGGATCTAGAGAGGGCATTAAGAAAAAAAATGTTACCTATACTTCAGATTATGATGGCAAAAAAATCTGTCATGAGGGGAGATATATATTTTACATAAGGGATGGTCCTTACCTTTGAGGACCTTATAGTCTAGTAATACTTAAAATGCTTCTATAGATCTCTTATCTCCTTGTGGACACTCCCTCTATTGAGTCCAAATGCAGCCCATCCACATTTTCTTATCCTATATAACTCTTGTCCATGTTTTCTCATAAATCCTTTGCAGAGGGCTAACCCAGGAAGCAGCCTGGTGATATATTACAGTTTAGTAATATATGTTATGCAAGGTTCAGTTAGAAATCAAGACTGATTGATATGATCAAATACATGTCACGGAGAATATGATGAGAAAGCAGTGGTTATTGCGAGTCTATCAAAGAAGCCACTTTTGAAGTGGTAACCCGAGCAAAATATGCATAGACATGCATTACAATTGACAGCTCAGTCACTGATAGCTATAAAATGGTTTTGTTAGCAGAGCCTAAATAAGCCAGGAGGTGTCCTTAGAAAAGACAAAGTATCAGGGCATATCTCTGGTTGGCAAAGCAGTCATGTTCTCTAATGATATTTGTAATCTATTGTCAGGGTTTTGTAGCAAGAAAATTCCATTTATTTCTGTTCATGTAAAATAGACTGGCTTATAGGCAGTGTGGGTCAGTGGAAAGAGCCATAGTCTTCAAATTGGATGACCTGAGTTTTAAGTGCTAGCTCTGCTATTTGCTGCCTAGGTGGTCCTGGACAAGTGATTTGACTTAGCAGAGTTCTCTTTCCTCATCTCTAAAATCTGGCTAATTCTTTCAGGGCAGTTGTGAGTAAACCAGTTTGTAAATCATGGAGTCTGTGTGAATCACTTTTATCATGTATGCAGAAGTAACAGATAAGGTGAAGTGCTGGAGTTCTGATTCAGCCCTGGGGTTTGCCTGTCCTTAATAGACTGCTTGGCAGTGCCTTGATGAGTTGTGTCTTGACAATGCGTAAATAGACGTACTCCAACAAAAGTGATCCACACGCTGGCCACCTCCAGAATGATGTAGCTCATTCTGCACCCTCCTTAGTGCTTCACCATTGCTACTCTGGAATCGTGGACAGTGGGATCATTGATCAGTTTTTCAAAGTGATTCAGAGTTGTTTTTCTTTGTTATGTTGTTATTCTACAAATAGTCCCCCTGGCTTTTATCGCTTTGTTCTGCATTAGTTTGTTCAAATCTTTCCAGGGCTCTCTGAAACCGACCTTTTGATCGCTGCTTACAGCAAAATAATATCTCATTATATTTCTATAGGGGGAATGGCAAGAAGGCCTGTGTCACTGGACTGTAGAGCTCCTGGAGAGGAGTAAAGTGTAAAAAGACTGGAGAGGAAGGGAGGGGTCACGGTATGAAGGGCTTTAGATGGCAAAGAAAGAATGGGTTTTATATTTGATCTTAGAGGTAATAATGAGCCATTGGAGTTAGTGGGTATGGAGGTGACATGATCAGACCCGTGCTTTCAGAAGCCACTTTGGCATCTGACTGGGCAGTAGGTTAGAGTGGGGAGAGACTTAATGCATGGAGCCCAACCAGTAATTGGGGTCCTTATGTTTGTGGAACATTATACTACCAAGTTGAATGAATATTGAATGAATATAACATTTATTAAGCACTTACTGTGTACAAAGCCCTGTGCTAAGTGCTGGGGATATAAATAGAAAAGTTAGACATTCCCTGCTGTCAAAGATCTCCTATTCTAATGGGAGAAATAATACATCTGGAGGGTTTCCACTGTGAATCAGTTGGAAAAGTCCCATGGTCCTTAGGAGCTAATGTTAATGCATCTTCTTTAACATCATTTTCACTGATAAAAATCATATCACTTTCTGATGTTAAACCATTTGACAGTGCCAAAGACTGGTGCCAAGAATGTTCTGGGTTTCCAGTAGCTGTGGCTAGGCTGCATCTCAACAGGGCTTGGTTTCCATGATGAGGGCTGGAAGCATTGACTCTCACAAAGGCTCTTGGGTTCAAGGACCAGGGCTAATTATCCAAGTCTGAAGGGAGATGGTGGTCACCATTGTCTTGGCAGTAGTGGTTGTTTAACGTGTCTGGCACTCGATACCTCTAGGTCTCTCCCATGGGTTACCTCATCATTTCTGGCCCTGACTACTGTAATAGTCTTCTAACTGTTCTTCCTGCTTCACATCTCTTCAAATTATGATCCAGACTCCCCTCAGCCACCAAGTAGATTTTTCTAAAGTGTAGGTCTGACCATGTCACTCACTTGCTCTATGAGCTTCACTGGCTCCCTATATGCTCTAGGGTTAGTAGAATGCCCTGTGTTTATTACTTCCAGCTCTTGACACCCTGACCTCTTTCTACCTTTGTAGTATTACTCTGATCCACCTACCCATTTCTCCACTTCTCCACTGGCTTACCTCACCTCATACTCCTGGCGTCTTACATTCTTCAGGAGGCTTTTCCCACTCTGCCCTTCCCTTCCCTTTCCTTCCCTTCTGAGGTGACCTTGTACCTTTTTTATATGCCCGGTATGTGCCTTTATGTACATACTGTCTTCCCTTTCAAAATATACTCTTTCTTGAGGAAAGGGACTTTCTTTTCTTTCTTTGTATTCCCAGACTTAGCACAATGTCTAACATATAAGTGTTTAATAAAAGCTTATTGACTGACTTAATGTATTCAGAGAGGCACACTATGCTGTCCGGGGGTTGGTGGGGAGGGGCACCCAGCATAGTCCTACTGTACTCTGCCTTGTTAAGACCACATCTTGAATATTGTGGCTAGCTTGGGTTTGACCATTTTAGGAAGGATTAAGCTGAAGACTGTCTAGAGGAGGGCAGCCAAGGTAGGGAAGGTTCTTGAGTGCCTGCCTCATGAGTCTCTTTTCATGAGATTGAGAATTTTTAGTCTGGAGAACAGAAGACTGAGAGGACTTGATTGTCTTCAAGTATTTGAAAGGCTTTTGCATCAAAGAGGAAATGTACTTATTCAGCTTGGCCACACAGAGAGAAATTGAAATGCAGTACATTTAGGCTTCTTATGAGGAAAAACTTTGGAACAGTAGGAGCTGTCTGAAAAAGAAAGGCATGTCTTTAGGGGGTGACATCTCAGGTGGGGGCTGGTTACTTACTTGTCAGGGGATGTTTCAGAGGGCTGGCTTGACCAGGCACAGGTGGACCTAGAGGGCTTCCCAGGTCCCTTTGAACTCAAAGATTTTGTGATTCTGTAAAGTGGGACATGCTTTTCTAAGAACAGGCCAATTTAAAAAGTTATTCCCATTAAACAACAACAACATACACCCCATGATTTTTGTTTCAAAAGGTATTGGATAGTTTCATCAATTAGAAATTAATTTTGTTAGTGATGGCTCCTTTCCTTTTCTGCTCTAAGTGATAATTGATTTAAAACAAATGGTGAGTTTCAACCCACCCAGCAAAAATAGAGAGTGCATTAAGTAAATGGTACCAGTCAAACAAAATTGTGTGGCAAATTCGTTTAATACGTGGCTAGTTTCTAATCTTTTGAACTGATTGCTAGAGTCAGGAAGATGGTTCAAATCTGGCCTCAGATACTTACTAGCTGTAGAATCCTGGGCAAGTTACTTAACTTCTCTGCCTCAGTTTCCTCATCTGTAAAAGGGGGATAATAGTGGTACCTGTCACCCTGAGTTGTGAGGATTAAATGGCATAATAATTATGACGCATTTCACATAGTAAGAAAGATATCAATGGTTTTCTTTGTTGTTATTTTTACCCATAACTTGCCATTTCAGCCATTTTGGTGAATGTGATCTAAAGAAGCAGCATTTGTGTGGGAGGGTGCAGGGGGAAGGGGGGAGGTTGCCAACCAGGTCATTGTGGAGTATATTTAACCCTAAATTACAGTCATAGTGAATGTTAAATGCAATGACAGCAGTCTCCTTTTTTTTTTTAAATTTTTTTTTAGTTTTTTTTTTTAAAGCAATTGGGGTTAAGTAACTTGCTCAAGGTTACAGGGCTAGTCATTATTTATGCGTGGGTGCTCATTTTCTGAGGCCGGATTTGATCTCGGGTCATCCCAATTCCGAGGCCGGCGCTCTTACTCACTGCACCACCTAGCCGCCCCTTTAGGGCAATTGGGGTTAAGTAACTTGCCCAAGGTTACAGGGCTAGGTTTTTGTTTGTGTGGATTAAGTGTCTGAGGCGGCTCCGAACTCAGGTTCTTCTGTTCTGACTCCAGGGCCGGAGCTCTATTCACTGCGCCACCTAGCCGCCCCAGCAGTCTCCTTTAAAAAAAAAAAAATCCTGCTTTAATTGAATTGAGCAGTGATTTTAATGCCCTGCAGACACACCCTCAGTTGTTCTTAGGTATTGCAGAATGCTTTAGCTAAGTATTGTGAAATGGATTGTGTGTGTGTTTATCACCTAGGATTGAAAAGCTATCTCTCTGTGTGTTTGGCTGTGCTTATCAGATGTATGAAATAGTAAACCTTTTCTCTATCTGATTCAGCCTAATAACCATGGGTACTGTTCAGTGTTGACTGTGATTGATGAAGTCTTATATGATTCAAGCCTGGATCTTTATGAGCCTCATGATAACTCAGTGTGCTCATGTCCTTCTTACAAAGGTCCCCAGATTTATATTGGGTGGTGGAAGTCATGGGCTTCCAAGGGAAAGTCGACACCGTTTCTATTTCCTGCCTGCCACGCTTTGACAAATCCATTCTTGTTGTCATCATCATCTTCCAGGGTACAGGGTGAGACATTCCTTACACCTGGTTCATCTTAGTGGGGTGAGAAGATGGAACCTTTTTATGTTTTTCTCTTCTAACTTTGGAAAATATTTTTATCCTGCTTAGAAGCTTAAAAAAAGATGTACAAAGTAATTCCATATGTAGTTTCTAAATAATTTCTTTTTTTTTTTTAAAGCAATTGGGGTTAAGTAACTTGCTCAAGGTTACACGGCTAGTCATTATTTATGTGTGGGTGCTCATTTTCTGAGGCCGGATCTGATCTCGGGTCATCCCAACTCCGAGGCCGGCGCTCTTACTCACTGCCACCTAGCCGCCCCTTTAGGGCAATTGGGGTTAAGTAACTTGCCCAAGGTTACAGGGCTAGGTTTTTTTTGTTTGTTTGTTTGTTTGTGTGGATTAAGTGTCTGAGGCGGCTCCAAACTCAGGTCCTTCTGACTCCAGGGCCGGCGCTCTATTCACTGTGCCACCTAGCCGCCCCTCTAAATAATTTCTAATTTTGTGATCACTTGTACCAGAAGTTATAATCAAAATGATTCCTGGAACTTTTGCTGTTATTGATTCCACTGTAGGGCTAGAAATAGTAGCAGCAATTTACAGATAAGGAAACTGATGGAGAGAGTTAAACTGGATTTCAAGTTCACACAGAAAGTCTATGATGAATCCAGGAATAGAAGCTAGATTGATTTTTGATCCTAGAGTATAGCACAAAAAGCTTATACTTTTCTTGGTAAGTCATTTTGGAAAGTTTGAGTATCTTCTAGAGTGCTGTTCAAGGCTATGAGCATTAAACCAAACGTAACAATCAGGAATCAGGTTCAATTTACCAGGCTGGAGTCAGAAACATTGAGGTCTGGATCTGCTGGGAAAATGATGCAGCAAACAGGATGTACAGGGTTAGGAACCCATGAAATCACACGCAAGGAGAGAGTATCTGAAGGCACCTGGTGATGTTCCCTCCTTCCCTTGCTTTAGACCCTAATGCTAAACACTGTGTTCTCGGTCTGATTGCCTTCTTGTAGGGTGCCAGTGTAGAGAGTAAGTCAGTTAAATGATCTCCTTTTAGCTCTCAAAAGTCTCTCAAAGTACACACTTTCTCTCTCTCTCTCTCTCTCTCTCTCTCTCTCTCTCTCTCTCTATATATATATATATATATAAATATTATATATATATAAGTATTATATATATATATGTTTGCTCCATCATTTTTCAGATATGTTTAAGCATTGGGTAGAACACAGCATTCTAAAAGTACAGGTCAAGAGTTCTTGGGGTGGCTGAGTGGCACAATGAGTAGAGCACTGGACCTGGAGTGAGGGGAACCTGAGTTTAGATCTGGCCCCAGACACTTGACACTTGCTTTCTGTGTGACCTGCCTTCCCTCCCTCTAAGAAAAGCAAAAAAAAGAGTTCTTAGTATTTTCTGTGTCATTGACCCCCATGGCAGTCTGGCAAAGCCTATGAACTCCTCAGAATAATAATTTTAAATGCATAAAGTAAATTCATAGGATTACAAAGGAACTATATTGAAACATAGTTATCAAAATATGTTTTTAAGTTCACAGAACCCAAGTTAAAAGAATTTCTGGTCTAGGTGGTTGGTTATATCTTCTTGTGATTAGAATAGCTGTTGTGTATAGAATTCTTTTCTTAATCATGGGGGGTTTCTTAATCATTTGAGGAACCTACCCTACTCTTGTCCTGCTGGTCCCCCTTCTAGTTTTATTCTTTTTTTGTCTTTATTAATTTGTTTGTTTACTTTGAGTTTAAAAGATTCAGTTCCACAATCCCTTGAGTTTCAGATTTCCTCCCCCTCCTTTTCTCTCTTCCCCCCACCATGGCAGCATGCAGTCAAGTATAGGATCTGCAAATGCTTTCACATTAGACATTGGTCAGATTGTAAAGAAGGATTGCATTGGGTGGAATGGACAATGGGAAAGAGGAAACAAGACCAAAGAAGAAAAAGACAGAGAGCAGGTAGTTTACTTCAATCTGCATTCAGACTCTGCAGCTCCTTCTCTGGATGTAAGCATCTCTCTCCATCATGAGTCTTTTGGAGCTGTCTTATAACCCTGCATTCCTGAGAAGAGTCCGGTCTATCAAAGTTGGTTGTCACACATACATTATGTCTGTAATTGTGTACAAATTTCTCCTGGTTCTGCTCTTCTCACTATGCATCAGTTGGTATGAGCCTTTCCAGGTGAATATGCAGTCCATCTGCTTCTCATTTCTTATAGCACAATAGTATTCCATTACATTCATATACCACAACTTGTTTAGCCATTCCCTAGTTTTATTCTTCAGTGCTTTAGGGATGACCTTGATTACCTGGGGCTATCACCAAGCTTTTCGTAAACATGTTGGGTTTTCCCTCCTCTGCTGCTACTTCCTGTATTACAAGGTTATACTATTCATAATGTTTCACCTGTTTACTATCACCCATAAGATTTTACAAATGGGTTTATTATTTAAGCCAGTGTCCCTTTTGACTTCAATCTCTCTCAGTTTGGAAATAAGATCAAGTGTTTGCTGGTTGAGGCAGGTCTAAATTCTAATTTATGGTGCTGATTTACAGTGGCTAAACTTCTATAGGCAGTTGTTAGAATAGATATTGTTATCTGTGGACAGGAAGAGTGGATTGGATTATGTCTGGGAGATTGTGCATTTCCTTTAATGATTCCAAGTTCCTGTTAACAAAGGCCTGCATTCTAGCAGTCATGAAATATGGCTTCAAGTCAGTCATAGAATACCCAAATCTCTAAGAAGTGACATCGAGTAAAAGGCAATGGAGGGATATATGGTCGGTGGGAGCCGGCTACGATATGTGATAAATAAGGAATTACATAGGAGAGATGAGTATAAAGGGTACTGTCAAAGAAATGGCCAAAAGATGAAGAAGAAAAAGACAAGCTTGATGAGGGAGGGAGATAGAAAAAAAAAACACCTATGGGCAATCCACATGCTCATTTCATATCTATGCAAACTCAAGAGAACTCAAGGACGATCTTCCCCTTGCCCTTTCCTTCCCCAAAGGTTATATGGGCAAATGTATGGGAGAATTTGGACTAGAGTAGGCAGATGTGATTGGTTGCTTTGTATTATGGGAAGGAATACTCACACGGAGAGCTCAGATCTGTTGGAGTGTTCTTATTCTGCTTGAATGTTAGCAAAAAAAAGAGAACCTAACTCCAAATGGCCTTCATTGCCAAAGTAATAACAAAGGAGCATTTGCCAGAAACATCACAACATTGGATCCTGGCACCTGGAGAGCTACAAAGCAATCAGTGATTTGTTATGTGCCTGCACATGTGGCCTGTCTGTGTGACAGGGCAGCACTTAAAGGTTAAAACAAATCCTTGCTACAATGACATATGACATAAAGACTGTCCTCAACTGCTTCATAACCTTTCCATGTCAACAGAATCACCATGGGACTGTTTTAATTTTATCTTTCTGATGGTTTTCCATTTTATTTTTTTTTAATTCAGACTGAATTGCAGTGTGTGTGTATGTGTATATGTGTGTGTATGCATGCCCACAAGTCCTAGTCTGTGCCTGCTCACACATACTAAATGCTATGGATCCTATTCTCACAACAATTCATTTGACTAGTATAGATTAGTGGTCTGGGATTTTTAAGGCCTAGAATTGGTGCTGTTGACTATACACTATTTAGATATTATTGTCACACATGCTTGGCCATCAGGAGATGGGAAAGGCAAACCTCTGGTAGCAAGCAAATATTCTGGCCTTCCCCAAACTAAGGATACCAGAAGGGGTTGCTGTAGGATGAGTTCAAATGTGTAGGAAATACTTAGGTTCCTCATAAGATCCTTCCAATTACACAACAAATCCCAAGAAAGAGATGGGAAAATATGAGCAAAATAGGAATTTTTTCTTATAAGATGGTATTGTTCTTAGAACTTCACATGTTAAAGTCTACAATCTGATACAGAAAGACAAGGGATGAGACATTGTCAGTAGACCAGTTAGTAGTTACTTCATCAAGAACTAATGGAAATAGAAGGGAAAAAATCTTTAATATTATTTGGTAAACTTCTCACATTTTCTTAAGGGCCAATCTTGCCAAGTCAGCTCCCTTACTCAACCAACTCCAGTGGTTTCCTGTTGCATTTAGGAGAAAAAATAAAATCTCCTCTATCTAGCTTTTAAAGCCCTTTACAATCCTGCCCCACCTATCTCTGTGGCTACTTTGGACTTTACTCTCCCTTCCTCCTGTACTCTGTAATCTAGCCAAACTAGTCTTCTCTCTGGACTTTGTATGCATTCCATCCCCATATTGGGGCATTTTCACTATTAGCCTCCTCCCCTCCTTGCCTGCTGCCCCCCAGATCTGGAAAGAATAATGATGAATAAAGCATTTATTAATGGAACATTAATGCATTGTTGATGGAGTTGTGAACTGATCCAGCCATTCTGGAGAGCAATCTGGAACTATGCCCAAAGGGCTGTAAATAAGTGCATACCATTTGACCCAGCAATACCACTTCTAGGGTTATATCCCAAAGAGATCAGAGAAGTGGGAGGAATACCCATATGTACAAAAAATATTTATAGTGGTTTTTTTTATGGTGGCAAAGAAGTGGAAATCAAGGGGATGCCCATCAGTTAGGGAATGTATGAACAAGTTGTGGTATATGACTGTCATGGAATACTACTGTGCTATAAGAAATGAGGAGCAGAGGACTTCACAATAACCTGAAGAGACTTATACAAACTGATACTGAGTGAGAAGAACAGGACTAGGAAAAATCTATACACAATTACAGACACAAGGTATGTGTGACGACTAACTTTAATAGACTGGGCTCCTCTCAGCAATGTAAGGTTATAAGACAACTCCAAAAGACTCGTGATTGAAAGAGATCCACACCCAGAGAAAGAGATTCGGAGTCTGAATGCAGATTGAAACAAACTACTTGCTGTGTTTCTTTTTATTGTTTTGTTCTGTTACCTCTTTCTCACTGATCATTCCATTAGTTATAATCCTTCTTTATAACCTGACTAATGATTATTGTGAAGATGTTTGTAGATCCTGGTTTCGAGTGCATGCCACCACGATGGGGGGCAGAGAGGAGAGCCCTGGGGATACAGAAAGAAAACCAAGGCATTGTTCACCCTTAAGGATGGGGGGTGGGTAGAGGATGAGCAGGCAAGGTCCCAGCTACATGTCAGTTGGAAATGGCCCATGGTCTTTGTGCTGCCCTGACAAAGAAGATGGCAGTGTCTCTTAACAGCACTTAGTTAACACTTTCCAATGCTGCACTATTTGACAGTGCCAAAGAATTGGGTAGCAAGATGGGTCTTCAGTTGCTATGACTATGACACCTGCAGGGACATCTTCACCATGACCTCTCCCCTCAATGATGGTGCCAAGGGCTGTTCTGGAAGCAGCTCTGGTGTGTTGCAGGACACTTATTTCCAAGATTCTCAGGTTCAGGGTTATCCTAGGCTGTCTCCATCATGGTCTGAGGGGAGATGGTGGTCATGGTGGTAGGGGGAGTGGTTTGGTTGACCTGACCCAGGCCACCTCCTGTCTATCCCTCATGGTGTTCCTGCTTCTTCAGTTAGGCTACCTTGTCTGCCTTGTTTATGTCTGTTGGTTGGGATGGCTGGCCCTTTCTACAAAGCATTTGCTTCCTAGGATGGTGGCTATGGGAACTAGGGTGGAACAGGGCCAGGTTTTGGGGATAATGCTGCTTCTCTCAGGGTTCTTCTGTATTCTCTTTCCTTCTGCCTTGGAAAGGTCCCCCTCTTCATTTAAGAAGTCACCCTCTTTTGCCTGCAGACTTTTCTGATCCTGACTTCCTGCTCCCCTAATCATGCCCTTCCTTCCAAACTACCTTGTGTTTAACAAATATATATATATATATATATACATATATACATGTATGCATATATATACACATATATATTATGTATAATGGATATTGTGTGTGTGTGTCTATGTCTATGTCTATCCATCTATGTATCGTTCACTCGGCCTCTCTGCTAGAATGCAGGCTCATTGTGAAAAGAAATAATCTCATTCTTTGTGTTCATATCTCCAGTGCCCAATAAAATACTTGTTTGTTTATACTATTTAGGAGGGCATCAAGGTATAGTGGACGGAACAGCAGACCTGAGGTCAAGGCGCTTGACTTGAAATTCCCCTTGTGACTCTGGCTGGCTGTTTGAGCAGAGGCAATTCCCCTAAGTTTTCCAGGCTTTGGTTTCCTCATTGATAAAATGGGAATGATTATACTGGGACTGCCTGCCTCCTGGGCTTGTTCTGAACAGAGAGCTCTAGTAAACGTCAAGCATTACACAAATATCAGTTATTATTAGGAGATATTTAAACTTTAGGTAATTCACTCTTTCAGTGTTTCCTGTTCTGATTCATCAATAGCTATGAAAATGAACAATCTGCTGCTCATGGTTATGGATAGGGACTTTGTTTCTGAAAGAAATCGTGCATTAAGTCACATTGAGTAAAGCTCCTTAGTGTACTCACATTCCATTTTCCTGCAGGCCTGAGATTTTCTTTAGTTCTGCCTTCCCCAACTTTGAAAGCTATTGATTAACTAGGATTTTCTTGTTTTTTTGTGTCTCCACTTTAGACACTTTCAATGCCTTTAGAAACATGTTGCCAAAAAGAAAGCAGTCACTTTCCCAAATAATAATGCCAGTGAGCGACTGAACTGGCTCATCATCAGTTTGCCATATGGTTGGGAGTCTTTGCTGTGTAGCCTGACCCCAGGCTAGTCTTCTTGTGTGGAAGAAGAAATAGCAATTGGGCAATCGAAAAGTGGTGACGCAAACAGACTTTGCTTAATCACTTTGCTGTTAGGAAAAAAACCAATCTCCTGTCTAACTCAATGCCATCTGGGGTACAAACATTTGTTGACATAACTGTTTTCAATTTAGGGATCCACGAAAAATATAGGAGGTCAGTTTTCTTGTGGTTATTTTCAGAAGACACACTGACAGAAACTCAAGGACAGGGTCAGTTACACACTGGAATTGTTCATAAATCTCATGGTTTATTTCATAAGTGTGATCCCCTTAAGGGCAGTCGATATTAGACATTCTGGATCTTCAGAATAATTAAATTCTGTAGGAAATCTTAGAAATAAATAAGCCCCAATTCTGACCTCAAGTAAAAAAAAACATGGTTTGTTTGTTTTTTCAATTAATAAGTCCCATCTCTCTCGCCAAGATTGTCTCTGCCTTACTTATGCCACAGTGGCTTATCTGTACAGCATGTGGAAACAGATACGTTGTTTGGTTGTTCACACAGCCTTCTAAATGCACTGCCTATAATTTAACATGAAAGCTCCATTGGATGTGGATGATAGTGGCTAGGTATTATAGTACAATACTTTATATGATTTATATCAAAGGACTACAAAGACTACATTGAATTAGGGTTATGAATGCCTGGTTATTAGAGGACCAGTGTTGCATCTTTTATATTATCAAAATGACAGAGACAGGGATTCAGTGCATCAAATGGAAACCATAAAGGCCTGACCTCATAGCTTGAAGTAAGAGAACACCTTTGCTAAGGAAAGAAAGTCAATCTAATTGTTTTCTTTCATATTCTAATTCATTTAATTGCTATAACTGAAGAGACAAATCTTAGTTTCCATTTGACATGTTAAAATATTGATCCATGAGCATTTAATAAGTACTAACACTATGCCAGATTGGAGATACAGAAAGAAAAAGGAAACAATCCATTCCCTCAAGGAGCTCATTCCAATCTGTTTGTTGGGAGGGGCAACTTATCCATGTATGAATGTGTACCAGATAAATACCAGGTCATGGGCAAGGGTCAGGGTGGGGAGGGGGGAGGTGCAAATAGCTAAAAGGAGGTCAAGAGTCTCTGGATCTGCATCTTTTTTAAAAATTTAATTTAATTAATTTATTTTTGTTACATTTAAAATTCCTGAGACAGGATGGGGGCGGAGCCAAGATGGCGGAGGAGCCAAGATGGCGGAAAGGAAGCAGTAACCTCGCTGAGCTCCTCTGTCACTAAGTCCAAAAGGGTAAATCTGAGCAGATTCCGGAGTGACGAAGCCCAGTGGAAGACAGAGTGTGGCAGAATCCAGCACAGGAGGTTGCCCAGAGTGTCCGCACAGGTTGAGCGCAGAGCGTGTGGGGTCTGCACAGCTCAGACCTAAGAGCAGGCAAGCAGACTACACCAGAGAGAGAAAAAGCCCCAGCCTGCATACTTACCAAGGACGAATCGCAGTCATCTCGCAGAGGGAACGGATCATTGGAGCCAGGTAGGAGAGTTGGGCCCCCAGTGGAGAGAGTGGCTTCTCAGGCTGCATTCAGCCCCCAGCCTGGAAATTTAGAAACTGCCTGCCTGTATGATACAGGGGCTGGAATGGCAAAGCAAATTCTAGCTGCTCCGATCCTCCCATCCCTCCTTCATGAAGCAGAAAACCCAAAGATAAGTCTCCCACCCAGACTGAAATCCCAAGTTAATGGAAATAGCCTCAGGCTTGAGAATCTCCAAGAAAGGGTGTAACTGAGACAGCCAGGAATCTGAAGAGAAGAGAGGGAGGGGACCCAACTAGCCCCACCTCACCTCACCAACAAAAGCCTACTTATAGCCCAGGGGTATAGAGGCAGAAAGCTGAAGTGGTCAGACTCATCCCCACCTACACATCTACATTCCTCACTGACTTCCCTGACTTAGCCATAAACTAGCCACCCAGAGGTATTCAAAGTCAAGGATCAGGCCCCAAACTCATAGCCTGAGACACTAAGAAACAGGAAGTCACAATGGGAAGGAAGGAAGCTGAAAAGGAGAAGGGGAAGGCAAGAAAGTCTATTCGAGCATACTATGCAGGGCAAGAACAACAAAACACACAGGACAATATAGACTCTCTGCCCACACCAGAGACCACAGAAGGAAACATGATCTGGTCTCAAGCCCAAATAGCATTCCTGGAGGAGCTTAAGAAAAATTTTAAAGACCAAATCAGGGAGGCAATGACCAACTTGGAAAAAGAAAATACCTCCCTAAAAAGGAACTTCAAAAACTTACTGAAGACCATAATTCACTAAAAATTAGATACAACCAAACTGAAACTCAAAACTCTATGATGCAGCAGGAGTCAATCGAAAAAAACAAGATGATCGAAAAATTGCAAGAAAATGTAAAATATCTCACTGGAAAAATAACTGACCTAGAGAACAGATCCAGGAGAGACAACCTAAGAATTATTGGTCTACCAGAAAGCCACGATGAGAAAAGCAGTCTAGACAACATCCTCCAAGAGATTGTCAAAGAAAACTGTCCTGAGGTCCTGGAATCAGAAGATAAAATAGCTATTGATAGAATTCACCGGACTCCTCCTGAAAGAGATCCCAAACTGAAAACTCCAAGAAATATAGTAGCCAAATTCCAGAATTATAAGATTAAAGAAAAAATTCTACAAGCAGCCAAAAAGAAACAATTCAAATATCGAGGAACTACAGTTAGGATCACACAGGACCTAGCAGCTTCTACATTAAAAGAGCGGAGGGACTGGAATTTGATATTTCGTAGGGCAAGAGAGCTAGGACTACAACCAAGGATTAACTACCTGGCAAAACTGAGCATAATCTTTCAGGCAAGGAGATGGACGTTTAATGAAGTAAGGGACTTCCAGACTTTCCTAATGAAAAAGCCAGAGCTCAATGGAAAATTTGATCTCCAATTACAAGACTCCAGAAGAACATAAAAAGGTAAACAAGGGTAACATAGACTCACACATGCAGAAGTGCACATACCCACACCCACAAACACAAGCTCATTACCTGGGATGCAACAAGAGCAAAATGTTCACATCCCTATATATGGAGCTGATAACTGTCAATATTTGAAATCTCTATGATTATCATGACCTGCAAAAGGGTTATACTTAGAGGGTGTGGGTATGAATGCACTAACATGGAGTCTAAAAAAAAAAAAAGACTATTAAGGGGATCAATGGTACTGTAATGGGAAAAAGGAAAGGATGAGCTAGGAAAAGGTAAAATATGCCATCTGAAGAGGCATCAAAACACACTATAGAAGAAGGGAAAGTAAGAGGGAGAGGAACATCATTTAAACACTATTCTCACTGGTTCTGGTTCAAAGAAGGATCAAATTAATCAGTGAAGTTTAAGAATCTAACGTGAATAGACACATAAATTCATTAAATAGAGGAATTGGAGGGAGGGAGAGGAGCATTGTTTGAAATTTACTCTCATTGGTTTGGAATCAAACGGGGAGTAATTTACTCTGATAAGTATAAAAATTTGTTGTGTCCTATAGATAGTGGGAGGGTAAGGGGGGGTGAAAAGGAGGAGACTAAAGGGAGGGATTATAAGGGAGGGAAATAGTAGTAAGGGGAGAGGGTAGGTTAAGAAGGGGGGTCACTGGGTGGGAACACTGAGGGAGGGGGCAGTCAAAAGGGAAAACTTCAAGGAGGGGAAGGGAGAAGGAATAAACAAAAACATAAACAGGGGAGGGAATAGGATGGAAGGGAAGAGACAGATAGTCATCATTACTGTGAATGTGAATGGGATGAACTCTCCCATAAAACAGAGGCGGATAGCAGAATGGATTAAAAACCATAATCCTACAATATGCTGTCTTCAAGAAACACATTTGAAACAAAGGGATACCCACAGGGTAAAGGTAAAAGGTTGGAGTAAAATTTATTATGCCTCAGCTAAAGTAAAAAAAGCAGGGGTAGCAATACTTATCTCAGATAAAGCAAAAGCAAAAATAGATCTAATTAAAAGAGATAAGGAAGGAAACTATATCCTACTAAAAGGCACCATTGAGAATGAAGCAATATCACTACTTAATATATATGCACCAAGTGGTATAGCATCCAAATTCCTAGAGGAGAAGTTAAAGGAATTAGAGGAAGAAATAGATAGCAAAACTATACTAGTGGGGGACCTTAATCTCCCCCTCTCTGAACTCGATAAATCTAACCTCAAAATAAACAAGAAAGAAGTTAAGGAGGTGAATAGAATCTTAGAGAGACTAGATATGATGGATCTCTGGAGAAAACTGAATGGGGATAAAAAGGAATTTACTTTCTTCTCAGCAGTGCATGGTACATACTCAAAAATAGACCATGTACTAGGGCATAAAAACCTCACAATCCAGTGCAGAAAGGCAGAAATAGTAAGCGCATCATTCTCAGATCATGATGCAATAAAAATTATATGCAATAAAGGGTCATGGAAAGATAGACTAAAAACTAATTGGAAACTAAACAATTTAATCCTAAAAAATTGGTGGGTCAAAGAAGAAATTATAGAAACAATCAATAATTTCATTCAAGAGAATGATAATAATGAAACAACATACCAAAATTTGTGGGATGCACTAAAGGCAGTTCTCAGGGGAAGTTTTATATCCCTGAGTGCATACTTAATTAAAGCAGAGAGAAGGGAGGTCAGTGAATTGGACATGCAATTGAAAAAGCTAGAAAAAGAACAAATTGAAAACCCCCAATTTAGTACTAAATTAGAAATACTGAAAACCAAAGGTGAGATTAATAAAATTGAAATTAAGAAAACCATTGAATTAATAAATAAAACCAAGAGCTGGTTTTATGAAAAAATCAACAAAATTGATAGACCCTTAGTCAATATGATAAAAAAAAAGAAAGAAGAAAACCAAATTATGAGTATCAAAAATAAAAAGGGTGAATCTACCTCTAATGAAGAGGAAATCAAAAAAATAACGAGGAATTATTTTTCCCAATTGTATGCACATAAATATGACAATCTTAGTGAAATGGATGAATATTTACAAAATCACAAATTGCCCAGATTAACTGAAGAGGAAGTGAATTACTTAAATAACCCCATCTCAGAAAAAGAAATCAAACAAGCCATCAATGAACTCCCTAGGAAAAAATCTCCAGGGCCAGATGGGTTCACTAGTGAATTCTATCAAACATTTAAATAACAATTGATTCCAATACTCTACAAACTGTTTGGGAAAATTAGTGAAGAAGGAGTCCTACCAAACTCTTTCTATAACACAAATATGGTACTGATTCCTAAATCAGGAAGAGATAAAACAGAGAAAGAAAATTATAGACCAATCTCCCTCATGAATTTAGACGCAAAAATTCTAAATAAAATATTAGCCAAAAGACTCCAACAACTTATCACAAAAATAATACACCCTGATCAGGTAGGATTCATTCCAGGAATGCAAGGATGGTTTAATATTAGGAAAACCATCAATATAATTGAGCATATCAACAACAAAACTAGCAAAAACCACATGATCATCTCAATAGATGCAGAAAAGGCTTTTGACAAAGTACAACATCCATTCCTATTAAAAACACTAGAAAGCATAGGAATAAATGGAGCCTTCCTTAAAATAGTTGCTAGCATCTATCTAAAAGCATCAGCAAGTATTATATGCAATGGGGATAAACTAGAAGCCTTTCCAATAAGATCAGGAGTGAAACAAGGGTGTCCACTATCACCCCTCTTATTCAATATGGTACTAGAACCGTTAGCAGTAGCAATTAGAGAAGAAAAAGAAATCAAAGGAATCAAATTAGGCAAAGAAGTGACCAAGCTGTCACTCTTTGCAGATGATATGATGATATACTTAGAGAATCCTAGAGAATCAAGTAAAAAATTACTTGAGACAATAAATAAATTTGGCAAAGTTGCAGGATATAAAATAAACCCACATAAATCCTCAGCATTCCTGTACATCTCTAATAAAACTCAACAGCAAGAGATAGAAAGAGAAATCCCATTTAAAGTCACTGTAGACATTATAAAATATTTGGGAATCTACTTGCCAAACAAACCCAGAATCTATATGATCACAACTACAAAACACTTCTCACACAAATAAAAGCAGATCTAAATAGTTGGAAAAATATCAATTGCTCATGGCTGGGTCGAGCTAATATAATAAAAATGACAATTTTACCCAAACTAAACTATATATTTAGTGCCATACCAATCAATTTACCAAAAAACTACTTTGTAGAGTTAGACAAAATAATAACAAAATTTATTTGGAAAAACAAACGGTCTAGAATATCAAGGGAATTAATGAAAAGAAATGCTAGGGAAGGTGGACTAGCTATGCCAGATCTTCATCTGTATTATACAGCAGCAGTCATCAAAACTGCTTGGTACTGGCAGAGGTGTAGAGTAGTGGATCAATGGAATAGATTAGGTGCAGGAGACCCAGCAGTTAATGAATATAGCAATCTATTGTTCGATAAACCCAAAGACCCCAGTTTTTGGGATAAGAATGCACTATTTGACAAAAACTGCTGGGAAAACTGGAATACAGTATGGCAGAAACTGGGCATAGATCACTATCTAACACCATATACCAAAATCCAGTCTAAATGGGTGCATGATCTAGGTGTAAAGGATGATACTGTAAGCAATTTGGGAAAGCAAGGAATAGTTTACCTGACAGATCTGTGGAGAGGGGAAGATTTTAGGACCAAACAAGAATTAGAGAGCATTATAAAATGCAAAATGGATAATTTTGATTACATTAAATTGAAAAGCTTCTGCACAAACAAAGCCAATGTAACCAAGATCAAGAGGGAGGTGGGAAATTGGGAAAGAATTTTTACAACCTGTGTCTCTGATAAAGGACTCATTTCTAAAATTTATAGAGAATTGAGCCAAATCTATATGAATACAAGTCATTCCCCAATTGAGAAATGGTCAAAGGATATGAATAGGAAGTTTTCAGAGAAAGAAATTAAAGATATCTATAAGCATATGAAGAAATGCTCTAAATCACTATTAATTAGAGAAATGCAAATCAAAACAACTCTGAGATACCACATCTCTCCAGTCAGATTGGCTAAGATGACAAAACAAGAAAGTGACAAATGCTGGAGAGGATGTGGGCAAATTGGAATGCTAATACATTGCTGGTGGAGTTGTGAACTTATCCAACCATTCTGGAGAGCAATCTGGAATTATGCCCAAAGGATTATAAATAATTTCATACCCTTTGACCCAGCCATACCACTCCTAGGGTTATATCCCAAAGAGATCATAGTAGTGGGAGGAAGAACCATATGTACAAAAATATTTTTAGCAGCCCTTTCTGTGGTTGCAAAGAATTGGAAACTAAAGGAGTGCCCATCAATTGGGGAATGGCTAAACAAGTTGTGGTATATGAATGTAATGGAATTTTATTGTGCTATAAGAAACGAGGAGGTGACGGATTTCATAATTACCTGGAGAGACTTATACAAACTGATGCTGAGCGAGAAGAGTAGAATCAGAAGAAATTTGTATACAATCACAGACATACCATATCTGTGACGACCAACTATGACAGACTGGACTCTTTTCAGCAATGCAGTGATATAAGTTAATCCCGAATGACTCAAGAAAGTGAGAAATGTGCCATCCAGAGATATAACTAGAAAGAACTGAGCCTGAATCCTGATGGAAGCAAACTAAATGATCTTGTTCTTCTCATTGTTTGGTTGTACTTCTTCCTTACCATCTTTCATCCCACCTAGTACAATATGCCTTTGTAATTGGAATAATGTTTAATATGAATGCATTTGCAGACCCTATACTGTACTATATGATGTCATGAGGGGAGGGGGAGGGAAGTAAAGGAAATTTGAAAATCAAGGAACTATGGAATTGAATCTTGTCAACTGAAACTAAACTAATAAATTAATTTAAAAAAAAATAAAATTCCTGTCTTCTCCCCCACCCTACACTAGGGAAGACCACCATTTGACACAAGATACACACATACACCTGCATATATATGTATATGTATATGTATATGTGTATATGTATGTGTGTGTGTTTGTAAAATCATACTGTGCATATTTCTATTTATTATTTATCAGTTCTTGCTGGTGGATAGCATCATCCTTCATAGGTCCTTTGTAGTTGATTTGAATATTTAGAATATTCAGCATAGCTTAGTCATTCACAGGTATTTTTCAAACAATCTTTCTGTTGCTATATACAACGTTTTCTTGGTTCTGCTCATTTCACTTTTCATTATTTCATGCAGGTATTTCCTTGTTTTTTTCTAAAACCAACCTGCTCTTCATTTCTTACAGTACAGTAATATTCCGTCACAATCATGTACCATTACCTGTTTTGCCATTCCCCAGTTGATGGACATCCCCTCAGTTTCCAGTTCTTTGCCACCGCAAAGAGAGCTGCTATAAATATTGTAGAGCAATGTAGGTTCTTTTCCTTTTGCCCTGTTCACTTAGGGAAACAGACCTAACAGTGTTATTGCTGGGTCAAAGGGAACACATGGTTTTATAGCTCTTTGGGCATATTTTCATATTGCTCTCCAAAATGGTTGTATTAGTTCACAGTTCCACCAACAGTGTATTAGTGTCCAAGTTTTTCAGTATACTCTCCCACATTTGTCATTTTCCCCTTCTATCATTTTAGTTAATCTGATAGGTGTGAGATATCTCAAAGTTGTTTTAATTTGCATTTCTCTAATCAGTAATGATTTAGAGCACTTTTACATATGACTATATGCAGCTTTGATTTCTTCATACAAAAACTGCCTGTTCATATCCTTTGAACATTTATCAGTTGGGAAGTTACTCATATTCTTGTAAATTTGACAGTTTCTTCCCCCACACTCCATTTTCTGCTTTCCTTCTAATCTTGACTTCATTGGTTTTATTTGTACAACCCCTTTTTAATTTAATGTAATAAAATTATCCATTTTACATCTTAGAATGCTATCTCTTGCTCATTCGTAAATTCTCCTGTCCATAAGTCCGTTAAATAATATGTTCCATGTTCTTCTGAATTCTGATATCTCCCTTTATAGCTAGGTTATGTATTCATTTTGACCTTATCTTGGTAAATGGTATAAGGTACTGGTCTACAGCTAATTTCTGCTAGATTTCCAGTTTTCCCAACAATGTTTGCCAAATTGCGAATTCTTATCCCACAAGCTTAAATCAGTCACAAGGTTTACTGTGCATTGTATGTCTACTCTCTTCTCATCCACCTTTCTACTTCTTAGCCACTATTAGATAGTTTTGATAATTTTTACCTTATTACACAGTGTAATATTTGGTACTGCCTGACCTTCTTCCTTTAATTTTTTTCATTAATGCCCTTGATATTCTTGACTTTTTGTTCTTCCAAATGAACTTTATCATTTTTTCTAGCCCAATAAAGTATTATTTTTTTGTAATTTAATTAGGGATGGCATTGAAGAAGTAGATGAGTTTAGGTAGAATTATCATTTTTATTATATTGGCTCTGCCTACCTATGAACAATTAATATTTTTTCCAAGTTCCTAGGTTTATCTTGGCAAGTATACTGTCAGATATTTTGTGTTGTCTATGGTTATTTTAAATGGAGGCTCTCTTACTTTCTCTTATTGTAGGGCTTTGATAGTGATATATAGAAATGCTGATAATTTATGAGGGTTTACTTTATATTTTGCTACTTTTCCAAATTATTCATTGTTCCAACTAGCTTTTTAGTGGAATATATAGGATATTCCAAGTATATTTTCGTATCATCTGCAAAAAGAGACAATTTCATTACCTTGTTGCCAATTCTGATTCTTTCCATTTCTTTTTCTTCTGTCATTGCTATTGCTATCGTTTGTAATATAATATTGAATAATATTGGTAATACTGGGCATTCTGGAGCTACATGTTTTAAAAATCTTATTTTTAATTTATGGAATAAGACAAGCATGTCCATAACATAGTAGAATAAAAAAGATGATTGCATATGAAACGGCACTACACACAATTTGCTCTATACAAATATTTATATTTCCTATATACAAATTTGCTCTGTACAAACATACAACAAAATTATCGTGTAAATTTCTTTTTATTCCTTCCCTCCCTCCCCTGCACTCCAGAGGTAGCTCCCATTAAACATAAATAAGTATGCATATGCAAAATTATTTTATACATACTTCTACTTATTGGTTATATCTCTGAATAAAGATAGCATCTTTCTTCATATGTCCTTTGTAGTTAATTTGAGTACTTAGGATAGTCAAAATAACTTTTTTTTTGTCCTTTTGTAGGGGGGAAGGCAGGGTCATTGAGGTTAAGTGACTTGCCCAAGGTCACACAGCTAGTAAATGTTAAGTGTCTGAGGCCAGATTTGAACCCAGGTCCTCCTTGACTCCAGGGCTAATGTTCTATTCATCATACTACCTAGCTGCCCCTAGTCAAAATAATTTACTTGCTCAAAGTTGTTCTTAAAACAATATTGTTGTTACTATATGTGATGTTCTCTTGGTTCTTGTCATTTCACTCTTCATTCTTTCATGCAAATCTTTACCTTTTTCTAAAATCAATCAGCATGTCATTTCTTATAGCATAATAATATTCCATCATGATCATATGCCACAACTTGTTCAGCCATCCCCCAATTGACTAGTATTCCTGCAATTTCCAGTTAATTGCGACTGCATCTTGAAGGGAACCAGGAATTCTCTAAATTGGAGATGAGTAAGGATGAAGGACAGCCTGTTCAAATGCAGAGAGATAGGACAGAAAGTGGCATGTGGGAGGGTCAGGAAGAAGACCAGGGTGACCAAGCCATAGAACAGAGGAAGGGGAGTCATACAATAAGACTGAAAAGGTACGTTGGGGGCAGGTTGTGAAGGGCTTGCTGTTTGATCTTAATGACAGTTTGAGGAGGAGAGTGACTTGATCATAGTTGTGGGGGTGAGGGGGTGGAGGGGGTGGGCATCTTTATGTGTGTCTTTGTTGTACCACAAAATGCACTTAATCACAATTGATGTTTCTGTTCTTGTAGAAACTGAATTTGTTAAAATGGAGAGGTAACAATATATACTTCATCTAGGGCTAGGCAGATAGGAGCAGCTCTTGGCTTGGTGACAGTCTCAGGGAAGGATGCTGACCTCTCCCCAGTCTCCCATTCTCCAAGTCTGTCTCAGCCATTGGCACTTGTAGAATGTTCCCTCCTTTAGTGCAGGGAGTATTTTGTCCCCATGATTTCAGACTTTGTAAATGCTTATTGAGTTCAATTTAGGTGCTGAGGCTTGCCTTTCCCAACTAGGATACTCTGATGTGTCTGCTTCTGCCTTCTGACTTGCGTAAGGGTGGGTGGTACAGGAACTCAAGCCTCCACTTCATTCTGTTGAATGACCTTTTGGGACCTGCCCAAGACAATGTTTTCTCTAGAGGGGGTGAAGGGCAATTGATTGACTCATCGTAACTCTGAAGTTAGGCCGCTTATCTCCTTCCTATGTATGCCTTGGTTATTTCAGTTTCTCCTCGTAAACAAAATTGGGGCAACAGAATTGTATAATATTTTATTTGATGTATATGTTTGAATGATCTGTCTTAAGATATCAATTCCTTAAAGGCATAAACTGTCTATATGGTGTCTTTCTGTATGAACAATATAAGTTCTATGTAAACAGATTTGCTATGGGAGAGCATCAGGCAAGACCAGACCTTCTGACATTTTGAGGTGCCACTCACTCTTCCCTATCTCTTTATGGCTTACCTTATGACAAGAGTGTAGATGGGGTCATATCCTGGGACCAGTCTGGATTTATTATCAGCTTTCTCTGGCTCCAGTGGCAGAATTTTAAAATAAAATAACCTAGTACTTATCCAAGGCAAGTAAGAGATTTCAAGAGTCTGCTTCTATAAGGAAATGATTATTTTGCTACTTTGTGGACTTAGGGTGACCTAAGAGTAGTTAGATGGTCCAGTGGATGAATCTCTACGGCATGTATAAAGCCATCAAGTTCATCAGAAATGAGAATTTGGGTGAGTAGTGATCTAGGAGAGAGCATTCCTACTACTAGACTCCTGAGAAAGAAATGATTGGGGCATGGTGAGAAACAGAGCCCTTGCCTTGACTCCATCTGGTTCCTTGTCTTGGCCTGAGGAGGATCTCTAGAACTTTAAAGGACTGGAGGATTTTGGACTTTCTATCTTCACATCAGCATTCTTGCAACATACTGGGTTTGTCTGCATCAGGAGCCAAGAACCAACTGAATGAAATGAGAAAAACAGATCAGAAAAGTTACATTATGCCCAAGGGAGATGGTGTGGGTAGCCCAGTGACTAGGACCTTTGAGTTAGTCCTTTGTCACATGTGCCCTCTCTAACCTTGAGCCTACTTCCCCCTGGGCCTCATATGTCCTGGTAGGAGAGGATGTTAGAAATATTTGAGACGATGCTTTTGTTCCACCTGACCTTTTTATACATGCTTAGTAGAAACCCCTTCCTAAAAGTTAATTGTCCTCAAGACTAACCGAAATCAACTGACAATCACTGTGGGGAAAGTACACCGAGGGAGCTTAATGATCTGTAGCATTAAAATCCCCCACTAAACCCTTCACAATTAGCCCCAGAGCCCCGAAAGAACATAGTAGCCATACTCTGGGAGCCCAGCTTGTCAGTGTGAATGAGAATTGGGAAAGTAGCTCCAGGCTGCACTTTTGTTCTTTAGGACTTTACAACATTTAGGGGCGGCTAGGTGGTGCAGTGAGTAGAGCGCCGGCCCTGGAGTCAGAAGGACCTGAGTTTGGATCCGGCTTCAGACACTTAACACACACAAAACAAAAAAAAAAACCTAGCCATGAAACCTTGGGCAAGTTACTTAACCCCAATTGCCCTCCAAAAAGGAAAAAATAGGAAAAAAAGAACTTTAAAACTTTTATTAAAAACTTTTTTGTGGTGGTTATTCTTTCCATTTACATTGTTACAGTTACTGTGTATATTGTTTCCGTGCTTGAACACTGGATTATTGAGTTGTATTTTTTCTGATTCTCCTTTCTCTGTCTCTCTTGTTTTCATGACTGTTGCTTTATAATATAGTTTGATGTCTAGAAGTTCATTCCTATATTTTTAGCAGTTTCCTTGATATTCTAGACATTTTCTTTTTCCAAATTAATTTGTTGTTATTTTTATCCAGTTTTTAAAAGTATGCCAGGCCAACTAGGCAGCGCAGTGGATAGAGCACTGCCCTGGAGTCCTGAGTTCAAATCCGACCTCAGATACCTATTAGCTGTGTGACCCTGGATCAGTCACTTATCTCTGATTGCCTTCCCCTCACCCCCCCCCCAAATTATCTCCTTGGTAATTTGATTGGTATGATATTACAAGTATAAATTAATTTTGGTAGTATTGTGGTTTTTATTTTATTGGCATGGTCTAGTCATGAGCACTGAATCGTCTTCTGGCTCTTTAAATTTGTTCTGTTTCTTCAAGGAGCACTTTGTAATTGAATGGATACAAGTCTTGTGTGTGTCTTGGGAGATGGTTCCTCAGATATTTTATGCATTTTGTACTTATTTGGAATAATATTTTTCTTTCTGTTATTGCTTCTTAGGTTTTGTTATTATTATTCTGAAATACTGCTGATTTTTGAGGATTTATTTTGTAGTTTTCAGCTTTGCTGAAGCTGTTGTCTCAATGGGTATCTTTGCTGATTCCCTAGGATTTTCCAAGGAGACTACCATATCAGCAAAATAGGAAGAGTTTTATCTCTTCTTTATTTATTTTTATGCCTTTAATCTCTTTCTCTTTTTTATTGCTAATGCTAGCATTTCCAGAATTCTATCAAATGATAGTGGGGAAAGTAGTCTTACTTCCTTTATTCTCACATTTACTGAAAAATGTTCTAGTTTATCCTTACTGTATATCATGCTTGCTTTTGGTTTTATATATATATATATATATATATATATATGTATGTATGTTTTTTATGAGATTAAGCAAAGATTCTTCTTGGCTTATATTTTGTAGGATTTTTAGTGTAAAGCAGCCTTTTACTTTGTCTGTTGAAATGATCATGTGGTTTTTGTACATTTTGATTTTTAACATGGTTAATTAGGTTGATTGTTTTCCTAATATTGAACCATCCTTGCATCCCTGGTATAAATCCTGTAATAAATGACTTTTTTAGATAAACCTCTGGAGTCTGTTTGGCAAGGTTTTGTCTAACATTTTTGAGTTAATGTTCATTAATTATATTGGTATATAGTTTTCCTTCTGTTTTACAATCTTTCCATGGTTTAGACATTAGGCCTATGTCTCAGAAAAGGATTTTGGTAGAGTGCCTTTTTTCGAAGTTTTTAGAATAATTTGTAAAGTATGAGTATGAACTGTTTTTGAAAAGTTTGAATTTTCCTGTAAATCCATAAGGGTCAGGAGTTATTTTTCTCCCTTTGGTAGTTTCTTTATCTCTAGATCTATTTCCTTTACTGAGATTGGATTATTTAAGATCTCTATCTGGTCTTTGGATTGGACATTTTATATTTTTAATATATATGAAAGAATTCCTTATTTTCTTATGTGTTCTCAGTTTTATTAGCATCTAACTGTGTATAACATGCTCTCGTTCTTTTGATTTCTTCTGGTTCTGAGATACTGGCTGCTTTATATCTCTGCTGTTTGCCAAATTTGTTTCTCTGTTTCTCTCCAGGGGTTTCTCGCTACAGACGGCATGGAATCACGTGTCCTTTCTTGAGTGGGAAACAAGAAGAGAGTCATGCAAATGCCCCAGGCTTCAAGTCCAGATTACACTTGAATTCCCTCCCTGTCGAGATTGTGTTGTGCTCTTCTGTATATCCATTCTACTTCCATTGGTGATGGAGTTAATAGAGAGGTGCCCTTGGAATCGGGAAGACCTGGCTTTGCATCCCCTTCTGCTACGCCAAGGTGAGTCACTTATTAACTTAGTACTCTCAGGCCTAATTAGCAGCTATAGCTCTCTGGGGCTCTCTGAGGACCTAGCTGCATTGAACTAGGAAGTTTTCTTCCTGGGAGCTCCTATATCAACGGAATCATAGTTTTGGTTTAAAATATATGCACATGTATCTCTCAGTAGAATGTCAGGACCTTGAAGCAGCTCCTGTTTTTTGTCTTTGTAATCCTTACTGTGGGAGCAGTACCCTACTTTGAGGGATAACAACTGGACTTATGGTTGACACTTAATTCTTACTGGATTAGATGTGGTCTTCTATAGGATGTGTAAAACAACTAAAAACTTCTTCCCAGTGTATCTTCTGGGTATTGTTCTTTATGCAACACAGATAGAAATTTATGGAGATTTTATGGCTTTAAAAATGCATTCCTGATGTGAATCTTTTCTGAAGCTCAACTGGACTAAAAAGTTTTCTAAAAAGCTATTTAAGTATATTATCAATTACACTATGCTCTCCCTACATAAAAAGTGAGGGAAGGGGGTGCTTAACAATATGAATTATGAAACATGTAACATAATCAGATAGTAGTCATGAGGATAGTTAATAGTAGCTGGCATTTACATAGTGTTTGAAGGTTTTCCTAGAGCTTTGTAAATATTATCTCTTAGGATCTTCACAACCATGGGAGACAGATGCTATTGTTTTCCCCATTTGACAATTGAGGAAATTGAGTCATAGAGATGTTAACTTGTCAGTAATCGTCTGAGTCCAGATTCGCATTCAGTCTTCTGAATTCCAAGTCCATTGTTCTCTTCTGCTGGGCCTCCCAGCTGCCTTATCAAGTTTAGAAACTTGAGCAAAATGTTAACATGTTTCATCCCTTTATCTGAAATGTACTGCACAGTTATAATATGCAAAAACATGACCTTGAATTTCTTGTGCATGATGACATTAATAAATCATCACACATGCTGAGTGAAAACACATCTCTCTTTCTCCTATTCTACTTGATCATCATGGCAGTTTTTAATTGTTACTGTTTGGTTTGTTTGGCTTTAATATTTTGAAATGTTTGATCTTTTTGGAGTCTAAGACTCCCCCACTATCCCTGGTGACCTTCACCAGGTTCATCTTGTATAACCTTGAATCGTTCTTTGGATGGCATATAATGTCCTTGGTAGGTTGAAAGACTGAATCGAAGAGAAATAATTACTCATAGCTATCTTTGTCTACGAGTGAAATGAATTCTGGTATGAATAGGTAAATGAAAATGCAACAGGAACAAGTGATTCATGGGCCTGGTATCTACATGTAAATTTCCCCATCTTTTTATCTTCCTTTTTCTACCATGCTGCAACATGTAAGGAGGAAGTAGATATTCCAAAAAACATGGAATTGGGGGTAATGTTCTATGGATATATTTTTTTGCTTTTCTGGATCGGGGAATGCAGGGCAATTGGGGTTAAGTGACTTGCCCGAGGTAAGCAAGTGTTAAGTGTCTGAGGCCGGATTTGAACTCACTTGAACTCATTTGAACTGACTTCAGGGCCAGTGCTCTATTCACTGCACCACCTAGCTACCCCTGGATATTTTGTTTTTCTTATCACTTCTCTAGATGTAGTTTTTATCCTAATCTTGGCCCAACATGGTATCAGTCAGCTGAACTTGGAATAATGAAGACTGGGGAACCAATCCTTCCTCAGAGAATCACTGACTCTGCGATCCAGGACAAGTCATATAACCCTTCTGAGCCTTAGTTATGTCACTAGTAAAATGAAATTAATAGTAGTTAACTACACAGGGTTGTTGTGAGATAATATATGTAAAATGCATTCCTCAAATTTCTATATAAGCTTCAGCTATTATTATTATTATTATTAATCATGCAGTTTTGATCAGTGTTAGTTACTTTTGCAGGATTGAAATTTCTTCGAATGGCATTCCATGGGACTTTATTTTCCTCACTTAAGGGCTCTTCTTTATTGTCTGACTGTGTGTCTGTCTTCACCTTCTACCATTTTTCACAGTCTGTCCTGCACATTGAATGTATTCCTTCATTCTCTTCGTTCCCTTGGTGCTTAGCTCAGGTGTTGCCTTCTATGGAAAGCCTTCTCTGGTCCCCTAGTTGCTATTTTCCTTTCCTTAAATTTTCCTGTATTTACTTGTTTGTTTATACGTTGTATCTCCAGGAGCTTTAAACTCCTTGAGGACAGAGACTCTGTATCTCTAGCACCTAGCAAAATCCATTGTGTGTGTATGTTTGTGTATATGTGTATACATGTATACATGTGCTTGTGAGTGTGGGATAAATGCCTATTGAATTGATTCCCAATGCTTCATAAGGCATTGGACTAAATCTGAATAGACAAAATAGTTATTGGGTTGAGGGAGCTGGGCGTATTTAGCCTAAAGAAGAGAAGACTCAAGAGGGATATGCTGCTATTTTCAAATATTTGAAAGGCTGCTCTGGGAAAGAAGGATTCAAGTTGTTCTTACTGGCCCCAAAGGGATGAGCTAGGAGTGATAGAAATTTAAGAGACAAATATTGTCTCCCTTGGAGGAAAAAGTCCTATAAGTTAGTTAATTAATCAGTCAGTGAACATTAAGGGCCTACTACATGCCAGATACTGTGCTAAGTGGTGGGGATACAAAAAGAGGCAAAAGGCAGTCCCCTGCCCTCAAGGACCTTAAAATATAACAGGGGAGATAGCATGCAAATAGATCTATATAAAGCAAGCTGTATACAAGATAAATAGGAAATAATTAATAGAAGGAAAGCACTAAAATTAAGAAGGATTGGAGGAGGCTACCTGTAGATGGTAGAATTTTAGTTGGGACTTAAGGAAACCAGGGAAGTCACTAGTTAGGAAGGAGGAAGGGGAATATTCCAGCAATGAGGGACAGCCTCATTCTCCCATTTTAAAAGAATTCCTGGAGCGAAGAAATGGAGCAACTAATTTGTGGAACAACTAAGGGTCCATTTTCAGTGGATAAAATGCAGTGTAGTGCATTTTCCCCTTTTTAACCTTAAAATTGGAAATATTGCCATGTCAAGGATCTGTAATTTTATCAGTGAGTGTGAGAGCTCCATCCTCCAGTACAGATTGCAACCCATCTCTCACTTATAGGGAAGTGCTTGAGGCTCAGGGAGGTGAAGTGCCCATGTTTTCACAGCAGTGAGTGAGTGTCAGAAGCAAGATTGGAATATGGGTATTCTTGCTTCAAAGTCCAGCCCCACCTGCTGCGTCAAAGTACTGGTCACCATCGGGTGTAGTAGAAAATAAATACTAAATATTTAAGCAATCAAGCAAAAATATGAGTCGAATGTAAATAGATGAAAATTTTAAAACAGTATTCTAATTTAATATTAAAAATGAAAACTGTCTTGATTTTTAAAGGTACTAAATAATATTCAGAATGAACTTTTTCTGTCTTGGAGAGTGTTTTCTAACGTACTTTTGCAAGTGAAATATTTCAGAAATCATTGTGATCAAGAGACAGTGAAAAATATTGCCTAGGATGTGAGTCAGAAAGCTGTTTCTCTTTTAATTAAATTGAGGGTTTTGGTACATGGCTTCCGAAGGATGAGGCTGTTCAGTGAATCGCATTATAAGCTATGTATAGTTGACAGTGACAAGCATGATATCAAACAAGATAAACATTTTACTGAAAGGATATTTCTCCCCCCACCTCCGATTTCAGCATTGATGATTTTCTTTAAAAATAATAAAACAACCAAATATCTAACATTCTTGGAATTTGTGAATACTCTATAAATTATAATTTAATGTTCAAGCAATGTTGATTGCAGAATAAGTAAAATTTTAAAATAATTAATTAAAACTGGAATTGTCCATAACCTCAAAGTATAGTTAAAAGAGCAGATCTTTTTGGTTTAAGTTGTATCCCAGGCTCCCGTCACCCAGGTAGAAGGCGCAGAGGTAGATTGACTCTATCTTCCATTCATTATGAAAACTCCTCAGGCAAGTCCCAGTTTCAATAATAAATTGAAAATGGAACTTGAAAGCTGAAAGGAATCATGAAGGCCCAGAGAAGTACTGGATGGAAGAATGTGTTTTAAATTAGGACAGAGAATTCTGGATGAAGCTCTGGTTATTGAGGCTCATGCTTACGAGAGTAGATGGAAGAGATACCATCCAAATCCCTTCCAGTTCCAGCATCCTTTGCTTCTGGGCTGAGACCTAGTTTCCTGTTTTCACTGGGAATAAGAAAAATGGACTTTCTTGATGATTTTCCAACATGGCTCATTCACATCATATTTGATAACTTTATTTTTGCAGTTTGGTTTGAAGAATCATCCACAGTATACCAGATGGCAGATCCATATTTGCTCATACAAAGCCACAACTGAAATAAATTTCTTCAGCAATTAGAATTCTTTTTTCATTTAGGTATGAACTCATGCAGGATTTGGTGGTATAGCTAGAAAAGTTTGTATTTATAGGGTTTTTTTTTCATTCTTGTCAGGCAAACTCTATTGTAGTCCCCCCTTCCTCAATGAGAGAAGTCTTGCCTATGAATAATGGCTTTTGAAATATATATTTAAACATTACTTGGTGTGGTTATTTAATTTTAGGTCTATAATCTCTGCATTTTAATACTGCCTCCCACCAAAATTCATATTCTTTTTGGCAGAAGAATTGTAAAAGAAACAAAGATTTTATGCAAGCAACGAGAGTATTGAACTTAGTGAAATCAAACTGTAATAAATTGGAAATATATTCTCAGATTTGTAACTATTTAGCATAATTAACTTCTGTTGACACAGAGAAAGCAAGCTAATTATATCCTGAGATTTGCAGTAATAAATTATGAAATGGAGGAAAGAGTAGGTTTTGAAGGGAGTTGATTTCACAGAATCTTAGACATGAAAAGGGTCTTGAGCCTTACCTCATTACAGAATAAGAGGATTTTTGAATTGGAAGGGACCTTCGGAATTATCTAGTCCAAGTCCTTCATTTTACAAATGAGGAAAAAACCCTACAGGATTTGTGAGTTCCTTCTCTGACATTCAACTTCGCCAGCAAATTGGCATTCAGCATTATCTGTCCGTGGGCAACTCACCAATTTGTTAGATGGTCCAGTCCATTTCTTTACAGCCAGTCTTTTGAAAGTTCCTTATGTCGAGCTAAATTTTATCTCTTGTCTTATGTCCATCAAGTTTTAAAAATGTCTAATTTCACTGAATCTCTCCTTTGCTGTGTTTTAACTACTTTGTAGTGTGTGTGAGTGTGAGAGTGTGTGTGTGTGTTGTGTGGCCTGTTCAGGGCCGTGACTGTTTGCCTTTCTTTGTATCTTTGAAGTTTTGGTGATGCGTTGGAGAGTGTTGGAACTGACATCAGGAAGGCCTGAGTTAACACTATTCATTTTACATGACTTGCTATTAAGCTGTGTAACCCTGGGCAAGTCATGTAAACTATGTTGCCTCAGTTTCTTCAACTGCAAAATTGGGATAATAATAGCCCCTCCCTCACAGGGCTGTTGTGAGACTCCAATGAGAGACTATTTGGAAAAAGCCCTTGGCACAGTGCCCAGCACATAGTAAACATAGAATTTCTTCTTCTCTTCCCTTCGCCCTTATTTCTACTGCAGTGGCCTGGAACCAAACCCAAAACTCCTCTGACACATGCCGAATGCTGTCATCGTTATTGTTGTTATTGTTGTTTGTATTAGTATTATTATTACAAAATGCCACATGGTGATTTGCACCCAGGGGAGTACATTGCACATGCTCTTGAGGGCTGTGCTCTCATTGGTCTGTCCCTGGTTACACGTAATAAATGCATAATATATAATTATTAGCTGACTGAATGTACCTCCCCACCCCCGAACACACACACATATAGACACATACGCACATGTACAGACACACACCTACAATGCACATAGAGACACATACACATGCACACACACATATAGACACATAGACACATACACACAGACACATGAACATAGAGACACATATACATACACATGCACATACAAACACACATATACACAATACAGACATACACATGCATATACACATATACATATACAATACACACAGGCACACACATACAGATACACAAGCACACATACAGACACATATACACGTGCACGTGCACACCCAGTAAAATATAAACTACTTCAGGGCAGGGACTTTGTCCTTTTAAAAAATGTATTCCTAATGCTTAGTATAGTGCTTTAAATATAGGAAAAGCTTATATAAATACCTGTTGAAATGTTCATACTGTGATCGAGTGCAGTTTCCTCTTCTGTGAGACAACTTTTCAAATAACAGCACTGGACATAGTATGTATTAGCTGTGTGACTTTGGAGAAGTCACTTAACCATTTTAATTCTCACCTTTTTCATCTGTGAAATGATAAATGTTGGGGCAGATTTTCATTAAAATCCTTTTGAGCTTTAAATCCTATGGTCCTAAGAAATATTGAATGATAGTGACCAGAGTCCCCCTCAAGTCTTGACTAGATTGATTCCCTGAGGAAAAAAAAATAACCAACTATTTACTATGATGTTGTGCATCTTTCAACTTTTCTTTCCTGTGTGGAATTATTAAGGTGTCCTCAGCATGAGTTTCCTCTTTTTTTAATGATAATGACAACTTGATTGTCTGTACACTGGTTCTTCTGTCCAGTGTAAAGAATTCCAAAGTGAAATGATAGAGCTTAGGCTTATTGAATTAGAAGGTGAAAAGGGGAAAATCACTTTCCCTGGCCTATCTTGCTAAGATGTTGATTTTGCTGATTTTTTTAAAGTTAGAGAAATTGTATTTTTTATGTTGGTCACTGCTAATTGCAAATGGCCTTTGAAAAAACCATTCTTGTTGGGGCGGCTAGGTGGTGCAGTGAATAGAGCATCGACCCTGGAGTCAGGAGGGACCTGAGTTCAAATGTGACCTCAGACACTTAACACTTTTTAGCTGTGTGACCTTGGGCAAGTCACTTAACCCCAATTGCCCTATACCTTCCCCTTCAAAAAAGTTTATTCTTATCTAATTCTAATCAATGAGCTTAGAACATTCCCCATCTCTTCCAGCCCTGTCATTTGATTTTTATGCTGCTTCATTCTTCTTGTTTTCATTATTTTCTTTTCCCACACAAATTAATTGTTTTTATTGACTAAGCATAGCTTAAAGGATTCTTAACAGATCAAGGAATTTGAGCATCACAATGATGCCTGACAGTTTGCAGGGTTTCTTTTGAAAATTCCTTATTCAGATCCTTTGACTACTTATTGATTGGCGAATGGACTTGATTTTATATATTACGGTTGATATGTGCATGTGTATCTATGTATGTATCTTGGATACCAGACCCTTATAGATGAATATTTCGGTTCCTACTTGGCTTTCTCTTCTTATCCTAGTTGCATTAATTTTGTTCATGCAAAAGCTTTTCAAATCAAAATTTGTCTCTTTTGTCTGTTGCAGTCTTTTTTCTCTGCTTGATTAATAATTCATCTCTGAGCTATAGAGGTAAAAGATATAATCTGCTTCTGTTCTAATCTTTAAAACGGTTTGATCTTTAATATCCAGGCCACATAGCTGTTTAGAGTTTATTATATATATATATATATATATGTAGATATAGATGTAGATGTAGATGTAGATATAAGCTGTTGATCTAAACCCAACTTCTGACAAACTCATTTTCAATTTTCCCCAGTTAATTCTCATCAAGTAGGGAATTCTTTCCTTGGTAATTGATGTTGTTGAGTTTATCAAACATTCAGTTAACGAGTTCATTTTTTCTAATTCTGGTTTGTTTAGTCTCTTTCATTGCTCTAGTTTTCTTTTTTGAACAAGTACCAAATAATTACTACTTTATAATATAGTTTAAGGTCACGAAGTGTTATTTCTCCTTCATTCCTGACTTTTTCATTATTTCTCTTGATGTTCTTTTGTTTCTCCAAATGAATTTTGTTATTATTCTGTCAAGCTTTTTGTCAAGAATTGTCTTGGTAGCATGGTCTATCACTAAATCTTCATATTAATTTGATAGTATTGCAATTTTTATTATATTGGTACATTAATAAACCATTTTTATATATAAATATATAATAAACTTTTTAATACTTTCAGTTATTTAAGTTCTTTATTTTTCAGAAGCATTTTGTAATTGTTTCTTTATAAGTATTGAGTGTGCTTTGATGGATTGACTCCCTGATGTTTTTAGCATTTTGTAGCTATTCTGAATGGGCCTTGCCTTTCTATTGTTGCCTCCTGAATTGTCTTACTGTTATGTAGAAATTCTGTTGATTCTTGCAGGGTTATTTTCTAGCCTATAACTTTGCTGAAACTGTTAATTTTCTCAAATAGTGGTGGGTTGGTTTTCAGATAACCTAGGATTTTCTAATTAAAACATCATGTCATCAGGAAATAGGGATCTTCTGGCCTTCTTTGTGACTACATTGATGTCTTTACTTCATTTCTCTGGTCTTAGTGTTTTTGCTAGTGTTTCTAGCACAACTGGAGCAAAAAAAGGCATCTTTTTACAGAGAAAACTTCTAGTGATTCCATGTTACATAAAATACTAGCTTTTGGTTTTAATTAGATTTTTTTTTCATCACATTAAAAATATTACTCTATACTAGGAGGTTTTTTGTATGTTTGTTTTGATCTTTTTCATGTCATAGACTCCTTTAGAAGTCAGATTAGGTGTCTGGATCCTTCTCAGAATCATGTTTTTAAATACATAAAATAATGTGTGTATAGCATTACCATGGAAACCAATTATATTGAAGTACAGTTATCAAAATGTTTTTTTCTCTTTTGTAGATTTAAAAAAAATAACAAATGACTATTCGACTCCAACAAAGAATTTTTCTGTTTTTCTTGAGATAATTGTGTGATTATGTTTTTAAAAAATTAGTCATGTTGATTGTTTTCCCAGTGGTTGAACCATCCTTATTATCTCTAGTAAACATTCAGAATCATAATAAATGATGTTTTTGTAAAATAAACTAGTCTTTTTGTAAGGATTTTTATTTAATTTTTTGAGATTGATATTCATTAATGATACTCTTCTATATTTCTCTTTCTTTGCTTTAGCATCCTTGGTCTAGGAATTAGGGTTGTGTTTATTTTAAAAAAGGAGTTTGATGGATTGCTTTCATTCAGAATTTTTTGAGAATAATTTGTGCAGTCTATATGTTAATTGTTCCTTTAAAGAATGACAGTTCTTCCCCTTCCTCCTACCACCCACACCCCTTTCTGCTTTGATAGTTCATTTATTGCTAGTTCCTTTTCTGAGATTGGATTAAGATGATCATTAAATGCTTTGTTAATTTGAATATTTTGTCGTTTTTTAAAAAAAACTATTCTTGTTGAATTTTCCATTTTGTTGCATATTTTAATGTATTATAGGTTATGATAATTCTGTTTTTGTTTCTTCTGGGTTTGTTGTGCTTTCCCCTTTTGCCTTTTATTTTGTTAATTTAATTTTTCCTTCTTTTTAATTAGGTTGGTTAAAGATTTATCAGTTATATTAGTCTTTTCAAATAAGTAATATTTAGTTTTGATTATAAGTTGTATAATCTTGTGGATTTTCAATTTATTTGTTTTTTCAAGATTTCCTCTTTTGTGCTTATTTTGGGTTTGCTTATTTGTTGGCTTTCTAACATTTAAAATTATATATTCTTTTCACTCAATAATCTCTTTTTTCTTATTTTATAAATGCATATTTTGGAGGATATAATTTTTCCTCTGAGGTGCATCTCAGAAATTTTGTTATGTTTTCTCATTTTCTCATTTCTCATTCTCAAGAATTTCTCATTCTTGTCTTTCATACAGTTAATGATTTGTTCTTTGATCCCATAATTCTTTAGGATTTCATTATGAAGCCTCTTTTTTGGTCTGTATTCCTTAAATTAATTATTATTTTTTTTTTGCTTTGGGATATTAAAAGATGTATTTAGAATTTCTGCATCTTAAACTCAGTATACACAAAAATGGAATTTATTATCTTTTTCTCAAGCTTTCTTCTCTTCTGACCTTCCTCGCTAGTGTTGAAGGCATCATCCCAGTCATCCTAGGTACCATCGTTGACTCCTTACTTGGACTTATGTGATGCATCTAGAGTCTGTTACAAAGTCCTGCCATTTCTACCTTTGTAACCTGCTAAAACAACCTCTCTCCTGGTTTTAGTTCTTAACACTTCACTGGACTAGCCTGGACTACTGTAATAGCCTGCTGATGGGTCTTCTTGCCTCAAGTCTTTCCCCATTCCAGTCTGTCTTTCACTGAGCTGCCAGTTTGGTCTTCTTAAAGCACATTTCTTACTCTTTCACACCAGGTGCTGTTACCACCAGGATAAAAGGCATTGAAGCATTGTCTTCTGTTTGGCTTTAAAAGCACTTTGTGATCTGATCCCATCCTACCTTTCCAGTCTTCTTATGTACTCTATGATCCAGTGACATTGGCCTTTTTTGCTCTTCCTGGCACATGATGCTCAATTTCCTGACTTGGTGCCCTTGCACTTCCTGTCTTCCTGGAATGCTCTCCCTTAGTAGGGCACGATGTCTTTTTGAGGAAGTCAGGGGTAGCTCTTTGTTTTCCACTGCTTCCATTTCTAGATCATGTTCACTAACTAGCCCTTTAAGAAGATGCTGTTAAACAGGCAGCATGAGGCAGTGAATGGGGGGTCACCCTCAAGATCAGAACAACCTGGGGCCAAGCCTTGCTGTTGACACCCGATTTAAGACTTGAAATTCCCAAGCCATTGTCATTGTGCTTTGTAGAGGGAGTTTCTGTGCTGGGAGATTCCCTACATGGATAAAATGTCCCATGGTGGGGCGAAAAGAGTTCTTTGCCAGGAACTGAAGTCAAACTCTGATAGAGTTGGCAGATTTTACTCCCTTCCCTTTGGTTGAAAGTTGTAACCTTTTCCTTTTTCCAGACTTGGGACACTTTTACCTTTCCCTGTTGTCTTTTGAAGACCACTAGCTAAGAATTCACATCTACTGTTTCTTCTAGTAGCCTAATCCTGAAGTTCATCGGGCTGGGTGACTTCCACTGATCAAGGACAAGGAGATATTCTCTCTCTGCCTTCCTCCTTATCTAAGCTGGCCATGCCTTCTTAGACATTTTTTTAATGTTTTCTCTCCAGTCCAAAATTCATTCTCCCTGGCAGAGTGAGCAAAAGCAGAATATGAATCAAGCAGCTCTCTTTGCCTTCTAGTGCCCCATCCACCCTCAGCAGCAGTCCTAGCCTCTTTGGTTTTTTTAAAAAGAGAGTCCTCTTTTGTATTATCTTGTGCTTTTCTCACCAGACTGAGATCATTGGGAGCATATTTATTCTTACACAATTTTTCCAGGCCTTTGTCAAGCTCTTGTCCTAATCTCATTACTTAACCTACTTCCTTCTGTTCTGGTGGCTCCTGCAGATCTGCATCATTACTATTTGGATTCTAAGAAACCACTGCCTTCTAAGCAGGTCCAGCACCCTCCTGCCCACCCTCTTCTCCCCCCTTTCATGAGAAGAACTCTCTGGTCATTATGCAGCTCCAAATAGTCAGTAGCCTTCTTCTCCTGCCCCTCTGTCTGTTTCACATTGTCCAGCTGTCTGACCCCAGCTCATATTACCATCTGCCACCTCAGATTCTTTTTCTTCTTTGTCCTCTAGGACCTCCTCATCCAGCCAATGAGCCAAGAATAACACACACGAAACAGCAGCAAACAATAGAAAACAGAATATGATTAATTGAACTGTGTGATGCAGACAATAAGAGCTGAAGAAGTTCAGGAGGGACCCTGATCAGGAAGGGCTCTGGTAATCAGGAAAGGCTTTGGCGAGTGGTTGACTTTGCTACAGCGTGTTCCATATTCAGTTAGGAATCGTAGAGTTTTTTGGATTTTATTCCTGATTCCTCAGTTGGTTTTATTGTGGGGGAAAAAAGTCAAACCGGTTCAAAGTATATCAGTTATACATTTATTAAATGAGACACATTAAATTAAAATGAGAGCCAGAGATAAGACAACTCAGTGAATTGAGTGGCCCCCAAAGGCCTTTCTCCTTCATTGTTAGTCATGTACTTCTAATTATTATAGGAAAAATATAAACAAGTCAAGATGCTATGCACATGTCTGCATAGGGCCTCAGTAAATTCTCCATCCTTGCCCCCATGAAAAATTAATGGGAGAACGTGGACAAGTGTTGTGCAGGACAGACAGGCATCATTGCATCGCATTCGGCATAGAGGGACGGCCTACCTACATTAATAAGATCCATTGAAGTATGTACATGTTCCTATGTTGATTTTTCTATATCTAGCCAAATTAATCAAATCATCAACTTTTCTAGGGTATTTGTGACTTTGAGCAAGAAACTTACACTCTGCAGGTCTCAGTTTCCTCATTTATAAAATGGGGAAGACAAGATTACTTCTGAGTCTCCATCCCCCTCTAAGGCCATGATTGTATGACCCTAAGTACCTTCTATATTGTAAGTCTGTAGGACATTGAACTGAACAGGTTCTTTCCTTTCAGTGGACCTCCAATTCGTGTTGGAGGTTTCCACAAAGAAATTTCCTTGGGATACCAGTTGGCATCCTTTAGCTCACAAAGGGAAGGCTATCAAGATGTTGGGTAATGGTCATAAATCTCCATTTAGTAATTGCTAGCATTTCTATAGCACTTTAAGTTTTGCTGAGTGCTTTATATATCATTTGATCCTTACAGTAGCCCTAGGAAAAATATATTATTATTCCCGTTTTACAGATGAGGAAACTAACCCTGAGAGCTTCAGTGACTTCCCCAGGTTACATTGCTAGTGTCTGAAGTGGATTTATAAGTGTTTCGTCCACTAGGTGATGTTGCCCCTCTTAAGATTTCTTCTGAGGGGCAGCTAGGTGGCGCAGCGAATAGAGAACTGGCCCTGGAGTCAGGAAGACCTGAGTTCAAATGTGGCCTTAGACACTTAACACTTAACTAGCCGTGTGACCTTGGGCAAGTCACTTAACCCTAATTACCCTGCCCTCCCCCCTCAAAAAAAAAGCAAAAGAAAGAAGATTTCTTCTAGGATATCCTGGCAAAAAATTGTGGATCTGTAAAAACACAGACAGGCAAGTAGAAAGGTGGTAATTGAACTGGAACATGAATGTCCTTGCTCTATAAAATTATGGTGTCCAAGTTTGCATTTTGCTAGGGAGCAGCTCACCCCTCTGTGGGCTTGACCTACTCTCAGATCATGTGACCTGGCTCTTGCCATCAGGATCCACTGATGTTTCATGAAGAACCCTATGGTGACCTTCATTGCTCCTGAAATCTGTTCTGGAGCTGGGGGGTTGACTCAGTGATTCACAGGCCTAATTTTAGTCTCAGAGTCTATTTTCCAAGGGAATAATTCTATAAACCAGGTTATATACAGAACATGCCTTTGTTATAAGCCTTTTTAATCAGTTATATGCTAATGGACATTGATCTTAAAGGTCTACAAGTACAAAAAAACAATGCCCTTTAACAAACTGACAAGTTTTCATTTTAACAACATCCCCTTCCTCTTCTGAAAGTTTCATATAGTCAAGAGGGTAGGGAAACAGGATGCTAAAACCTGTCATTCAAGGCCATCATGCTATCACCTCCAAAACAATCCATAAGTACACTAGCATTAAATGGAGGCATTGACTACATCAGTAGAAAACCTAATATCTGAGACCTCATGGCCTGCAGACATCCAAAGTACCTTGGCCCAGACTGTTATTAAAATCCAGAAATGGCTTTTCCCTCAGTAACACAGTTACCGTAGGTGATAAAATATCATTACAATCTAATAAAAAAAATTACCACCTGGCCCCAAAGTTCAATCTCCAAAGCCCATAGAAGCATGGAATTGAACTTATATATGGAGGTGTGTGATCTTGCATGCTTCCATGTAAACCTACAATAAATCACCAACAGCTTTTCTATGCACCTTGTTCTCTCAGGAGTTCTGTGGGAAGACAGCTTCCAATTATGAAGCCTCTCCTGTTGTCACAGAATTCATTAATTGGTAAGCAGAGCACATGGGGGGCAACTAGGAGCTGCAGTGAGCTCCAGGATGGTAAATTCCTGATTAATCTACATAAGTCACTTGTCATAGCACCCGTTGGGGTTGGAGCTATGGCCCTATTGCTGTGTTAAGGAAACATGTAAGTTGTAAAAGCTAGCAGCAGTATGTGGTGTGTATGTGTGTGTGTGTGTATGTGCATGTGTATGTATTTTGAACCTCTCTCCCACGGCCGCACCCCCAATATAATGGGCAACAAACAGTATGGACAGATGTCCAGAAATGGAAACAAACATGGGGCAGGGGGATATGAAGAGGATAGAAGTGGGACTGGGAAGAGTGAGAAAGACAGATATGCACTGGGATTGAAAGGTGTGTGTTAGGGAAGAGTGAGGAGTAAAGATAGATATGCAGGGGCAGCTAGGTGGCGCAGTGAATAGAGCGCCGGCCCTGGAATCAGAAGGACCTGAGTTCGGAGCCGGCCTCCGACACCTAATCCGCACAAACAAAAACCTAGCCGTGTAACCTTGGGCAAGTTACTTAACCCCAATTGCCCTAAAGGGGCGACTAGGTGGCACAGTAAGAGCGCCGGCCTCAGAGTTTGGATGACCCGAGATCAGATCCGGCCTCAGAAAATGAGCACCCACGCATAAATCAAATGACTAGCCGTGTAACCTTGAGCAAGTTACTTAACCCCAATTGCTTTAAAAAAAAAAAGATAGATATGCAATACAGAGGCAGATTATTAATGCATTTCCAAGTTCTTGGTAAGTGGGAGTAGCCTGTAACACATGATGAACCAAGAATTATGCCAGCAACATGGTACATGGGTTGTCTGTGGATGCAGTACTGGATAGTATTGGAATCAGGGAGATTTGAGTTCGATTCCTACCTCAGACACTTAGTAGCTGTGTGGCCCTGGATGAAGCACTTAAAGCAACAAGGTTGATTTTCACTTGTCTGACCTATATCTACTCCTCCCTTTGAAGAAGGTTACCACAGCAGTTCTGTCTGCTTTGTTTGTATGGTTTGGCCAAAAGGGACCAAAATTGGTGCTAGGACAGTTCAGTGAAGCCATCTTTTTTTTTTTTTAAGATTGGTTGGCTATTCCTGGATTCTCTAGCCTGGCAGTTCTGGAGCTACTTACAGACTCAGTCCCTCTCTTGATCACCTTGGGAGCTTTGACTTGCTCACTTTCCTGCAGGAGCTGGTGGCCCCTGCTCCTGGAGCTCATTGTATTCTTGATGAACTTTGTGCATTTGCCTGATTGGTGTAGCGCATTGTAGTTCAAAAGTCTCAAACTCCAGAGATTTGCTAGCTTCTGCCTCCCTAGGAACTGGGATTACAGGTGTTTCTCACCCTGCCCAGCCTGATGTATCAAGTTATCATAATTTATGTTCTTGGAGCTCTCAAAATTTTTAGAATGTTATTCAGTGAACATTTAGTAAGCATAGTGTGGCATATTAGGGACAGCATTGGCTTTGTAGTCAGGGGCAATACTTGTTACCATTTACATTTATTTAGTTCTTGAATGGATATCATTTACTTAAAGAAAATGATACTGTGTGATATGGACAAGTCACCTAATTTCCCTGAACCCCATTTTAAAAATGGGGACAATAATGTTGACCTCCCCACTCTAGAGGACTAGTCACATAGGTAGTAAATGGCAGATTTCAACGTTTAAACCCAGACCCACTGACTTCAAATCCAACATTCTTTTTACTGCAACACTGTTTTCATTAATCCATAGAAGTGGCAGATATTGAGGAGACCCTTTTGTTCTGTGAAGTTTGTATTCAGTCAGAAGACCGTACTTGAGGCTGTAGAGGGCCACATGTGACCTTGAGGCTGCATGTTCCCCATCCCTGTGCTAAAGTCTCAAGTAATTTATAGTTAGGGAAAATAATAGACCATAGGGTATTAGGACCCTACATTTCAAGAAGAGAACTTAGAGCCCATCTAGTCTAGTCATTTTACAGATTAGGAAACTGAGGCTCAGAGAGGTAAAGTCACTTGCCCGACTTCATACAGCTCAGTGGATTTGAACCCAGATCTTCTGACTTGAGACCCATTACCCTTTCACTTATCAAATACTGCCTCCTATATCACATATCTGTGGAGAGCTCCTGGTGTATAAACTTTCTCATTGAAACCCATCAACTCTGGATGATTTAGTAGGAATGTTCTCAGGCATGGCCAGGGGTTTCTTGAGGTTAGATTATCTGCCAAGGATCCCACAGCTAGAGTTTGAGGCAAACATTAAGCACACTCTTTCTTACTCTATTTATTGCTCTAATATCCTCTTCACAGGTAAGAAACTGACCATTTTAGCAGTTCTGCTAATTCTCTTGGTATTTTTGCCCAGGAGCTTCCAAAAATGTCATTGAAATATAGTGGGATACTATCTCCTCACAGAGAATGTGCGTTCCTTAAGATCAAGGATTGTGTCTATCTTCTCATTGTTTTGTCTCACCCTTATATCAGTTAAGATAGTAGTACGTACAGTTTGGCTTGAGCTCTGTTTCTTAATGCTTGGAAGCCCTGGGTAGTAGAAATGTAAAGACTTAATTAAGCTAGCTCCAGGGTTGGAGATCAGGCAGTCAGTCAAGAACTATTTAGTGCTTTAGATGCATAAAGCACTATGCTTAGTCCCCAAGGGAGTTAGAAAGAATTATGAGATATGATTTTTGGCCTCGGGAAATTTGTCATTTAGATGGCAATTAAGAAGAATATAGGTGAGAAAGATAATCCACAAAGGGAAGCTTATAAACATTAAATGGGTATCATAGGAATTTAAATAAGGGAGAAATTACTTCCCTTCACAAAAGAAAGACATATTCATGTATTTTTTTCAAATAGTAATGATCTGTATTCTTTTAAAAACGTTAAACAACAGTCACCATAATGAAGAGACCAAAAGAGGCCTTGAAGGCACCAGTCAACCATTGGTCTCCTTGCCAAGTGAAAGACGTGCCAGGGTACACATTTTGAATCCAAGCTCATTTGTGGAGGAAAAAAGAAACTATAAAGGATGACAGCATAAAATTAAGAGCAGTATTGTCTCATAAATCATTGAAAAATGGTGGAAACATAAACAAGTCTAGAGAGAACCTGGTGTTGCACCTGATTGAGTCATAGTCATCTTAAGGTCATTTACAGAGGGGGCAGAGCCAAGATGGCAGAGTAAAGGCAGAAACTTGTCTGAGCTCTTACCGGTTTCTCTCCAAAAATTTTAAAATAATGTCTCAAAAAGAATTCTGAAGCAGCAGAACTAACAAAAGGATTGGGTGAAACAATTTTCCAGCCCAAGACAACTAAGAAGGTCAGTAGGAAAGGTATGTCTTTCCTTGCCATGACCTAGCAAGCCAGCAGCAGGTCTTGGGGGGGGTGATTGAATCAATAGCAGAGGCTGTGGTTTCTGGACCTCTCAGCCCATAGGCAGTGATGAGGTTAGGAGATTATAGGGGATCTTTTTCTTTAGAGTGGGATTAGGAATCTGTAGCATTGCCCATATTCAGCTCCTTGTTGCAGTCCTGGGGTGGAGAGGAACACTAGCAGGAGAAGGGACCTTAGATGCCTTTTCAGGGTAGAAAAGAATGCTTGTGGTCATTCCAGAGCACAGTACAGGTGAACAGTGACAACACCTCTCCTTAAATCTGACCTCCTTGGAAGAACTGAAAACTCACAGATGCCCAGAATTAACTCAGAAAGCAGCAGCACAAAAAACCTGAAGCTTAGGACAATGTCCCCTCCACCTCAGGAGCAGAGCTCAGCTTTAATATAAAGTTAGAAGTCAAGATATAGACTGGAACTATGAGCATACAACACCAACAAAAAAGAACCAGACCACCACAAGTTACTATGGTGACAGGGAAGATCAAAATACAAACCGAGAGGAAGACAACAATGTCAAAACAGCTGCTTGATGAACCTCAAAGAAAAATGTGCATTGTTCTCAAGTACAAAAAAAAAGAATTCCTGAAAGAGCTCAAAAAGGATTTAAAATATTAACTGATGGAAGTAGAGGAAAATTGGGAAAAGAAATGAGAGTGATTCAAGAAAAGCATGAGAAGAAGTAAACAACTTGGTTAAGGAGGTACAAAAAATAGCGAAGAAAATAACTCCTTAAAAAATCATAATAGGTTGAATGGCAAAAGAAGCATAAAAATTCACCAAAGAGAAGAATTCCTTAAAAGGCAGAATTGGCCAAATGGAAAAGGATTAAAAAAAGCTCATTGAAGAAAATAATTCCTTAAAAATTGGAATTGAACAAGTGGAAGCTAATGACTCCATGAGACACCAAGGAACAATAAAACCAAATCAAAAGAATGAAAAAATAGAAGAAAATTTTAATTATCTCATTGTGAACACAACTGCCCTGGAAAATAGATTGAGGAGAGATAATTCAAGAATTATTGCACTGCCTAAGAGCCATGATCCAAACAAGAGTCTAGCCATCATCTTTCAAGAAATTACAAGAAAAACCGCCCTGATATTTTAGAGCCAGAGAGTAAAATAGAAATTGAAAGATTCTACTGATCACCTTCTGAAAAAGATCTCACAATTAAAACTCCAAGCAATATTAGAGTTAAATTCCAGAGCTCCCAGGTAAAGGAGAAAATATTGCCCACAGCCAGAAAGAAACAATTCACATATCATGGAGGACAGTCAAGATAACACAAGATTTTTAGTACCTTCTACTTCAAAGGATCAGAGGACTTGGAATATGATGTTCTGAAGGGCAAAGGAGCTAGGATTACAACCAAGACGTATAATGGAGTAAATTATGTCACACAAAAGAGAGCAAAAGAGCTTTTACAGTAGAGAGGGTGATGGAGGGGGTGGTGGCAGGCAACAGTTGAACCTAACTCTCATTGGAATTGGCTCAAAGAGGGAATATCATACCCACTCAGTTGGACATAGAGATCTATCTTGCCCTATAGGGAAGTAGAATGGGATGGGGACAAGAGAAAGGGAACTGATAGAAGGGAGGGTGAATTGATGGAGTCAGTGGTCAAAAGCAAAATAATTTTGGGGAGGGATGTGGTGAAAGGACAGAGATGGGGGTGATAAATGGATAAAAGTATGATGGAGGGAATACATAGTAATCATAACTATTAATGTGAATGGGGTGATCTATTGAATGGAAGTGGATAGCAGAGTGGATTACATGATCTAGATATAAAGGATAATACCATGGGCATATTAGGGGAGCATGGAATAATCTACCTGTTAGATCTGTGGATAAAGGAAGAATTTATGAACAAACAAGAGATAATGATATAGGTTGTAAAATGGATAATTTTGATTACATAAAACTAAAAATGTTTTACACAAACAAAACTAATATAGCCAAGGTTAGAAGGAAAGCATAAAACTGAAAAAAATTTATAGCAGTTTCTATAAGGGCCTAATTCTCAAATATATAGGTAACTGAGTCAAATTCATAAGAATACAGGTCATCTGCCAGTTGATAAGTGGTCAAAGAGCATGAAGAGGCAGTTTTCAGATGATGAAATCAAAGCTATTTATAGTCATATGAAAAAGTGCTCTAGATGACGATAAGAGAAATACAAATTAAAACAACTTTGAAGCACCACTTCACACCTATCAGAAATGACAAGTGCTGGAGAGGATGAAGAAAAATAGGCACACTAATAAACTCTTGGTGAAGTTGTGAACTGATCCAGCCATTCTGGAGAGCAATTTGAAGCTATGCCAACAAGACTTTAAAACTGTTTTTATGATCTTTGACTCAGCAATACCACTACTAAGTCTGTATACTAAAAATATCAAAGAAAAGCGAAACAGACATAGTAGTCCAAAAATATTCTATGTTTATAGCAGCTCTTTTTGTGATGGCAAAGAAATTGAGGGGATGATCATCAATTAGGGAATGGCTGAACAAATTGTGGTATATGATTATTATGGAATACTACTGTGCTTTAAGATGTGATGAACAGGAAGCTTTCAGAAAAACCTGGAAAGACTTAAAGAAACTGATGCAGAGTGAAGTGAGGTGAACATCGTACACAGTAACAGCAATAATTTATGACAATCAACTTGTGAATGACTTTGCTATTCTTAGCAATATTAATTCTAATACTAATCTAATACAATTGCACAGGACTTAATGATGAAAAATGCTTTCTACCTCTAGAGTAAGAACTGATGGAATTGGAATGCAGATTGATACTTAGCTTTCTTAATTTTCTTGGTTATTTTGTTTTTGTTTTGTGAAATTTAGATTCAGTCAGAGGGCTATACTTGAGGACCTAGAGGATCACGTGTGGCTTTGAGGCCACAGGTTCCCCACCCCTGGACTAGAACAAGTATGCAATGAGCCAACATAATCTTGAAAGCTTTGAAGAGTGATTTTACAGTATATCTCAGGCAAGGGAAGATGTCAGAAGAACAGAAGGAAAATCAGATTATATTAGTATCCTAAAAAGGTGGCCAAGAAACCACCTATAAATGCTAATCCATTTGCCTAGTATTTCATTTTTGTAAAAGTTTTGTGAGAATCATATACATGTGTGTTGACGTTATATTTTGATGAAAATATAAGGGAATAAATATGAAGGCTTTCACAATCAATTCTCTACTGCAGACCACATCTTTACAGTTGAACAAAATCCAAACAGTAAATATAAGTATCTGATGAGTTTATTGTTTTTTTAAATCCCAAAAAGATGTACAGTAAAATGATGGTACAATAAAACATAACTTTATAGACTGTTCTCCAACAAAAAATTTCTCATGCATATATATTAAGATCATGGAGGATTTTTTAAAACAACTACCATGTTACAAACCACTGATTATTAATGTTAAAAGTTTCTTTATTTTTGCACAGAGTTCCAGTGGGAGAATTCACTATAGGCTGTGACATCTTTTACATATTCCTGCTTATAGGTGATATGGTACAGATTACATCAAACTCCAGAACATTATAGGGTTTCCTCAGTGAGATCTATGATTATTTAGATGATATCCGCCTAATAATACATGTAGGAAAAATAAAGTGAAATTAAAATGTCTGTTGTCCAGAATGACATTTAGTTGAATGACTGATAAGAATCCATTGGTACAACATTTGCTAGGCCATAGTTAGATAATGACTTGGGTCCAGAACTAGATAGGAAGAAGAGTAGGCTTGATTGGATATGAGAAATTGTATCATTTCATTGTGGTTGTAAATCTTGGACCATCACAACTTCTGAGAAATTAATGTTGTGGCTGACCCAGAGGGTAATGGAGAGGTACATAAGGAGCTCATCCATGCTGTGGTGTATTTCTGATGATTCTGCTTCTTGAGGAGGGGGCATCAGGGACATTGGAGAAGAAGTATATGTTGGAAAAAGAGGATAGTCATCTGTGTGGCATGGGTGAAGCATAAGAGAAAGGATACCTATAAAGTATAGGTACCTATAAAGTGTAAATAAAATCTCTGGCACATTGGGTGGAGCCTCTGTAGGGAATATAGGAAAACATGTACAAGAAATGAACAGACTTAGAAGGCCTAGATGGTTCATAATCTACACCAATAGAGAGGGTCATATTTAGGTATAACAGAGCAGTTGCAAAAATTGGTATGTGAGACTTAAACTCACTTAAGCAGCTGCCTTTTAGACATCTAGAACTGGATGTCCAGTAGCCATCTTAAAGTCAACATGACCAAAACAGAACTCATTTCCTTTCCCCCAAACCCTCTCCGCCTTCTAACTTTCCCATTACTGTAGAAGCCAACAACAATCATTCAAGTCCCTCAGGTTCTCAGCCTAAGAGTTGCCTTGGGCTGCTTAGTGTCCAGCACTTAGCATGATCGAGCTAAGAAATGTCCAGGCCATGTGGGTAGTTCAAGGAAGAATGATGAACTCTATTTATTGGTTCTCAGGACAAGGTTTTTATAGAGCAAAGAGACAAAGGAAGGGGACTCAAGTATTCTTATCATTATCTTAGTCTGTTATATCCTGAAAGTAGCACAGAATAGATAATTTGATAAGGATTTCTTATCTAGGAGACTAAAGTCTTAGGGTAAGACCTTTGATCTAGGCCTCAGGTACCTGCTAATGCAGCCTCAGTCATAAACAGATACAATTGAGAGCAAACTTCAAAGCCAAAGCTGCAATCCCCAAAAGACATCAGGTTTAGAGCTGGCCACCCAAAGATACCTGAGGGCTGAATCAGATATTTTGGCTCTCAATAACTAAAATCTTGGGGTATAGCATATTGATCTCAGAACTCAAGTAACATCCTTATAAGTGTAACCCATAACTAAGAACTCAGGAGCTAACTTGACGAAAAGTCGCATCTCATATTCTTGTTTTAAAGTCCACCATTAGGATTTAATATCGGAGTTCTGAACCAGGCTTCTTTGGCTCCCCACAAGGAGTTCTTCAGACTCCCCTCTCTCTGTCCCCCTCTCCCCCCATATCCAACGTGTTGCCAAGCCCTGTTGATTTCACCTTTGTAATATACCCCCTTCTCTGATACTGCTGCCACCCTGGTAAAGGCTATCATCATCTCATCTGGATAATGTAGTACTCTGCTAGTGGGTCTGCCTGCCTCAAGCCTCTTGCCACTCCAGTCCATCCTCCATTCGACCAAAGTGATTTTCCTAAAGTATCAATCCTATCATGTCACCCTTCTACTTAATAAACTCCGGTAGCTCTTTATTATCTTGAGGAAAAAATACAAAATTCATTTAGCTTTTCATAACCTCATCCCCTCCTACCTTCCTGGTATTCTTATCCCTCAGTCCCAGATGCATGCTCTTTTTTTTTTTTTTTGCTTTTTGGAGGGCAGTTGAGGTTAAGTGACTTGCCCAAGGTCACACAGCTAGTTTTTGTGTTAAGTGTCTGAGGTCTGATTTGAACTCAGGTCCTCCTGACTCCAGGGCCGGTGCTCTATTCACTGCGCCACCTAGCAGCCCCTAATACATACTCTTATTGAGTGAAACTGACCTCCTTACTGTTCCATAGACAAGATATACTCCATATCTTGGCTTTAGACAGTTTCTTTGGTTGTCCTCCATCCCTGAAACACTCTGTTTCTCTTTCTTCCCTAGCTGTTTGACTCTCCAACTTCCTTTTAAGTCCCAGCTAAAATCTCACCTTCTACAGGAAGCCTTCTCTCCGTTAATTATTTCCTATTTATCTTATATGTAACTTGCTTTGTATTATAATAGTTGGAATGTACTTTCCCCTGTTAGCTTTTTTTTTACATATGAAGTCATGCAAAACATATTTATTTGCATATTAGCCATGTACAAAAGAAAACACACAAAAAACTAAGAAAAGTAAATTAAAAAAACAAACAGCTTTGCTTCAGTCTGTACTAAATTCATTATTTCTCACTGTGGAGGTAGATAGCATTTTTCATCCTGGATCTTTTGGAATTGTTTTGGATCATTGCCTTGACCGGAGTAGCTAAGTTTTTCTCAGTTGATTAGTTACAACATTGCTGTTACTATATATAGCTCTCTTCACTTTGCATGAATTTGTATGTCTTCACAGGTTTTTCTGAATCTATCCTGCTCATCATTTTTTATAGCACAATAATGTTCCATCGGAATCACATACCACAGCTTGATTAACCCCATTCCCCAATAGATGGACATCCCTTCTATTTTGAATTCTCTTCCACCATAACAATTGCTGCTAGAAATATTTTTGTATATTTATGTTCTTTTCTTTTTTATTTCTTTTCTTTGGGATGCAAACCTAGTATAGTATTGCTAGGTCAAAGGAAATGCACAGTTTTATAGTCCTTTGGATGTAGTTCCAAATTGTTCTTCAGAAAAGTTGGAGTAATTCACAACTCTACCAAAAGTGCATTAGTGTCCCAATTTTTCTCTACCCCCCCACCCAACATTTGTCTTTTTCCTTTTCTGTTATATTAGGCAGTCTAATCAGTGTGAGGTGGTTTCTCAGAGTTGGCATAATTTATATTTCTCTAATCAGTAGTGATGTAGAGCATGTTTTTAAATAACTGTTGATTTATGTTCTGAAAACTGCATTTTCATATCGTTTGACCATTTAACAACTAGAGAACATTTCTTGTTTTTTATAAATTTGGCTCATTTTTTATCAGAGAAACCTGGTGCAAAAATTTTATACCAGTTTCTTGTTTTTCTTCTAATTTTGACTGCATTAGTTTTGTTTGTGCAAAAGCCTTTTAATTTAATGTAATCAAAATTATCGATTTTAATTCCTGTGATCATCTCTCTTTTGTTTGTTCATAAACTTCCCTCATTCGTACATCCGACAGCTAAAATTTTTCCATGCTGCCCTAAGTTGCTTATGATAACTCCCTTTATATAGAAATATTTTATCCATTTTTACCTTTTCTTGGTATATATCAGTCTATGCCTTGTTTCTGCCAGGTCTTTTCCCAGTTTTCCCAGCAATTTTTGTCAAATGGTGAGATTTTATCTCAAAAGCTTGTCTCTTGGATTTACCAAACACTAGATTACTATGGTCATTTACTACTGTGTTTTGTATATGTAATCTGTTCTGCTGATCCAACAATAAGTTTCTTAGCCAGTACCAGATTGTTTTCATGATAACTGCTTTGTGATATAGCTTGAAATCTGATACTACTAGTACACCTTTCCTTACCTTTTTCCCCTTGATTCCCTTGATATTCTTTACTTTTTGTTCTTCCAGATGAATTTTGTTAATATTTTTTCTAGCTCTATAAAATAATTCTTTGGTAGTTTGATTGGTACCGAATAAGTAATTAACATAGATACAGTTGTCATTTTTATTATATACTGGCTTGGCCTATCCATTTTTACAGGTTTTTAGATTTGTCTTTATTTGTATGAAATATGCTTTGTAATTATGTTCATATAATCCTAGGATTTGTCTTGGCAGGTAGACTCCAAGGTATTTTATATCATCTGCACTTATTTTTAATGTATTTTTATTTGTTTCTTCCTGCTGTATTTTGTTGGTAGTATAGAGAAATACTGATGATTTATGTGGGTTTATATCTTGCAGCTTTGCTAAAGTTAATTGTTTCAGTTAATTTTTTAGTTAATGCTGTAGGGTTCCCTAAGTATGATACTATATCGTCTGTAAAGAGCAATAGTTTTGTGTCCTCATTGCATATTTTATTCTTGCCATTTATTTTTCTCATCTTATTGTTATAGCAAACATTTCTAGTGTAATATTGAATAATAGTGGTGTTAAAGGTATCCTTGATTCACTCCTCATCTCATTGCGAAAACTTCAATTATATTACCCCTCCCCCATTAGATTGTATGTTACTTGAGGGCAGGACTGTCCTTTGCCGCTTTTTATATCCCCACACTTAGCACAATGCCTGGTGCGTAGTAGGTCCTTAAAAATGTTTATTTATAGATGAATCAATAGGACAGCATATTTGAAAAGCAAACTAGTATGTGCATTCCAGAATAGAGAAATTATTTTATTTCCCTGAAATTTCATAGCCAGATTCTTTAGCCTCCTTGTAACATCCAGGTAATACAGTGAATAGAGCACTGGGCTTGGAATCAGGAAGATTGATCTTCATGAGTTCAAATATAAATCCAGACACATACTATCTGTATGTGTTTGCCTCAGTTTCTTCATCTGTAAAATAAGCTGGAAAAGGAAATGGCAAACTACTCTAGTATCTTTGCCAAGAAAACCCCAAATGATGTCACTAAAAATCAGACATAGTTGAATGATTGAACAGCAGCAAAGCAAATAAAAATCTTTCTTTTATTTGCCATTCATTATATACCTCCAACGTGCAAAGTACTGAAAATATTGATATGTACTCTCATTTCTAATTTTTTCTCAAGTCTAATTACAAAATGTTTCTTCATTACCATTTACTAAACTAATTCTGTGCTAGCTTTATCTAGTAAGAAAACTATAAACAGCATTTAAAACAAAGACTATGTATGGGTAATGTATTATTGGGTGGTTACAAGTATGCCCATATATAGATGCTCCACAAATGGAAACATGTTTTAATGTAAACTCTCATAATGAGCTATTCCCATGACTATTTAAATTCAATTAGGGTCCTGAGGGGAAAGGACATTGAATAGAGTCAATCCTAAAGGAAAAAGAATAAGGAAGTCAAACAAATGCTCAAATAAACCTGGCAGGAAATTGAGTCCCCCAACCTACATGAACAATGACAATCCATTAACCCCCAGGCTCAGGGATGTGTGTAAGTGATACAGACTTTGCTTTCACATGTATATATTTGGAGAAGGAAGGGAGCTGAGAGGAAGGCAGTGTGCGGGGCGGGGGGGGAGGAGCCAGGGGGAGCAGGCTTGTGGTCAAGAATAATAGCATGTGACTGGTCAGGAATATAGTGTGAAGTGCTGAGATGCTTAAACAAGTTAGTCAGCATGTTTCTTACCTAGGCCAGAGCTTTGAAGTGTCAGAAAGAGTGACTGAGAAAGGGGGAAACTCATATTACTCACTTTCAGCCCCACGAAGACTACATCACCAACAGTTAAATGAATAAAGTCTACATTACTAAATATGACAAATTCTACTTTTATCTGCTATTTTTACCTCTGCTACACCTCTAACTTCTTCCTTCTCCAACCTATCTTCCACGAAGATTCCTCCCACTTTAATCTATCATCTTTCCAGGCATCAGTGATTTTCCTAAAGTACAGGTCTGGCCTTATCACCTAGCTACTCAGTAAAATCTAGTGTCTCCCTTTTTATTTCCAGGAGCAAATACAAAATGCTGTGTCTGACATTCAGAGCCCTTAATAACCTTGGGATCTCCTACCTTTCCATCCTTCTGACACTTAATTCCTTGACAGGTACTGTTTGATCCAGAGATACCAGCTTCCTGGCCATTCTATGAACCAGATACTCCATCCTTTGGCTCTAGCTATCTTCTCATGTTATCTTCCATGACTGCAATAGTCTCCCTCCTCAACACTGGCTACCGGTTTCTTTGGCTTCCTTTAAATTATGACTAAAATTATATCTTCTACCGGAAGCCTTTCCCAAATCCTCAGTTCTGGTGACTTCCTGCTGTATATGGCTTGCTTTTATATACTATCTCTTCTCTTTGACTGTGAGTTCCCTGAGGACTGGGACTGTCTTTTGCCTCTTTTTCTATCTCCACCACTTAGTACAGTGCTTGGTATGTAGTTGGCACCTAAATGTTACTTGATTGGTTAAGGGTCAAACTGTTTCTGGGAGCTTGTAAAGCTCATATGAAGAAGGTAGCTATCAGACTTTTCCACAGATAAGAACTCTTTTAAAGTACACTGAAATTTGATGACTCCTTAGCCTGAGTTGCTTTCCTCCCTGTTAGATCTTTGGAGAATAAAACACTATCCTGAGAAAGCAACATCAAGATAAACTGGAGATGAAGCCCAAACAAGGCTCAGTATTCTCTCTAGAAATGTGAAGGCCCTGGCCTTAACTTAACACCAAGGCAGTGAGAAAGCAATACTGGATGAATGAATAAACAAAAAAAGACACCAGTAATAGAGAGCTGTTATGGAGAATGAGAAGCTCCTAATGCAAACTAAAAAAAAATAGAACAACTCCACAATATCTACAAATCAAACATTAAAAAGCCATTCATATCTTGGCCACCAAATAAACTAGAACCCCTGGGATAAATGAAGTGAGACTTAAAAGAATTAAAGAAAAATGTAAACGTTAAGAGGAAAATTTTGGAAGGAGAATAATAGCTTAGTTTTTCTTGTCCAGTTGTGTTTGATTCATGACCTTGTGAACCATACTGTCTGTGGGGTTTTATTGGCAAAGATACTGGAGTAGTTTGCCATTTTCTTCTCCAGTAGATTAGGTAAAGAGAGGTTAAGTAACTTGCCCATGGTCACGCAGCTAATAAAAGCATCTGTGTCCATATTTGAACTCAGGTTTTCCTCAGGCCTAGCTGTCTGTCCACTAAGTCATCTAGCTGCATTAGTAGCTTAGTACAAAAGGCTTAAAATCTGACTTAAGTAACAAATGCCTTGAAAATTAGGATGGACCAAATAGAAGTTAATGTTCCCATGAGACAATAAGAAATATCAAAATGTTGGCAAAATATTATTGGGAAAAAAACAGAAGAAAATTAATGATATTTCAGATAAGAGAGAACTGACGTGGAATAAAGGTCAAGGAGAATAAAAATCTAAGAATCATTGGGATACATGAGATCCGTGACTAAAATGGAGTCTGAACACCATATTTCAAGAAAATATGAATGAAAATGGCTTAGACCTATAAGAGCCAAAGGACAAAGTGAAAACAGAATCTATGCCTCCTGAAAGAAACCTCAAAATGAAAAGTCCCAGGAGCATCATAGAAAAATCTCAAACTGCTAGTTCAAAAAAAAAAATCCTTCAGGATTCCAGAAAGAAAGAGTTCAAGTATGTTAGCAACTACCAATATAAAGGAATAGAGAAGATGGAATAAAATATTCTGAATGTCATAAGATACAGATGTATAATGAAGAAAAACTTAGCTACCAAACAACAACTCTTTAATAAAATAGAGAACTTCCAAGCATTCCTGTTAAAAAGACTGGAACTGATTAGAAACTATGATATACCACAATCAAGAGAAACATAGAAAGTAGGTATGTTTAGAGAGTTATAAGGTATTATTCAAGGATGAGCTTGCATTCTAATAGAAAGAAAAGAGACAAGTGTCTCTTCAAAGCTATGATATCATTAAGAGTTAGAGCAGGAGTTCAGTAATACAGAGAACCTAGGATGGGTTTTCTTATATTATGATCCATCTTAAAAGAAGGAAAATGGCGGGGGGGGGGACACAATATAGTAAAGAAGAAAGGGTGATGAAGGTAGAGAAATGTACTATCCCAAATAATTTGGGTATACAAGTAGAAGACTATTATATAAACAAAAAGAAAAGGGGGCAGGAATGGGCATCCTTTGAACCTCATTTTTATCTGAACTGGTCAAAGGAAGTTGGAACACAAATACATGCACACATGCATGTGGGCATGTGCAAAGAGTTAAATGTAGAAAAACATTCAACAGTGAAAGAGAATTCGAAGTAGAAAACTTAACCTAACCTCAGAAAAAGAAATTGGAAAAGTCCTAAATGAATGCCCTTAATAGTCAAGAAATTCTAAATCAAGATGGTCTTATAAGCAAACATCATCAGGCATTCAAAGAACTATTAATTTCAGTATTACCTAAATTACAAAAATAGGAAGAGAAACGGTTCTACTAAACTTTTTTCTGTGGTAACTTGATATGATATTGATACTTTAATCAGCTTAACAGAGAAAAAAGCACAATTATCCCTACTGTACACTGATGCAAAAATTATAAACGAAATATGAGTAGAAAGGCTATACTAGCCTATTAAAATATTATACATTATGAATTGATTGAATTTTTACAGGAATGCTTCGATCAAAATTAGGAAAATTATAAATGTAATAGATTATTAATATCGAGAACAATAAAAACTACATGATTATGCTGATAGATGCAGTAAAGTCTTCTGAAAAAATTCAATACCAAGTGTTGTTAAAAACACTAGAAAGCATAGCAATAATTATACCTTTCCTTACTATGTATAATAGTACCCATTGAAAACCAAGAGCCACCTTTTCTGTCTTCCTCAGCCCCTTGGCAGTTGCGCGACCTCCCGGGCCACACTCTGCCCCTCGTCCCACCACTGCCGCAGCCATGCCCTGAAAAATCGAGGAAATAAAAGACTTCTTGCTCACAGCCAGGAGAAAAGATGCCAAATCTGTCAAGATTAAGAAAAACAAGGACAATGTGAAGTTTAAGGTTCGCTGCAGCAGGTACCTGTACACATTGGTTATCACAGACAAAGAGAAGGCCCTGCCTCCTGCTTTAACTGTGAAGGAGCTGAAGTGAAGGAATCATTCATTGTTCACCTATATTAAAATGTAGGAGAAAAAAAAACAAGAGCCAGAATTATATGGAGCAAGGATAGGCCTTTTCAATAAGATCAGTGGGAAAGCAAGGATGTCCATTATCACCAGGAGTATTTGACATAGTACTAAAAATGCCAGCTATAGAAATGAGAAAAAAATCAATTGTGTGAACAAGAAATACGTAGAGAGGAAACAAAATTATTGCTTCTTGCAAATATGATGGTTTGCTTTGTGAAATTTGGTGAAATCAACTACAAATAATTGAAACAGTACCTCTAGTATAGTTGCTTCTCTGATAACCCTGTCAATAGGATAAAAATGATGATACTACTTTAAATATTCTGCTAATCAAACTAACAAAGGGTTATCTTATTAAGCTAGAGAGAATTATGTTTAAAATCATTTGGTGGAACAAAAGGTCAAGAATCTTAAGGAAAATAATGAAAAGAGGAAGAAGCAAGAGGAGTCAAAAGTATCAGATTTCAACGTGTACTATAAAGCAGTAATTATCAAAATGATTTGGTACTAGTTAAAAGTAGAGACTGATCACTGAAAGAGATTAGGTAGGTACTTAATATAGAGAAGCAAACAAACACAGTAGTCTAGTATTTGATAAATCCAAAAACCTCAACTCACAGGGCAAGGACTCACGATTTGAATAAAAAATATTGCTAAAACTGGAAAGTCTCACAGAAATTAGATTTAGGTCAGCAAGTTGCAATGCATGCTGAAGTATGCTCCAAACAGATCCATGTCTTAGATATAAAAGTTTATACCATAAATAAAAAGGAGGAACAAGGAAGAAATTACCTTTCTTTTTTAGGGATAGGGTAAGAGTTCATGACCAAAAAAAGGATAGAATAGATCACAGGTGAGAAAGTGAACAATTCTTATTATATAAATTTTTAAGACCCCTTTGCAAAAACAAAACCAGTGTAGCTAGTATCACAAGGAAAAAAATAAACGGACAAATTTTTACAGTTTCTCTGATTTTCCGAGATATATAAAGAAATAATTCAAATTTATATTAACAATAGCCATTCCCCAAACAATACAGGCAGTTTTCAAAGGAAGAAATATAACCAATCAGCAACCATATTTTAAAAACCCTACAAATCAGCGGTGCCAAGATGGCGGAGTAGAAACAGCTCGTCCAAGCCACTCTGCCCCCAGATTCCCCTCAAACTATGTAAAAGGGGACTCTGAACAACTTCTGGAGCCCCAGCACCCACGGAACGACACGGAGAAGCTAACCTCCCCCTGAGGACAGCCCAGCAGCCCTGCAGGAAGGACCAGCACAGCAGTCTGGGAGCCGGCAGCACACAATGCGCAGAGCGCAGGAAGCGGAGCTGAGTGGAGCCCAGGTCCGCATGAGCCGAGGTTTTAGCCCCAGGGTGGCAGGGCCAGCAGCCGGCTGGAGGTACCCCAGAACACCAGGAGCTGTGGCGACCCCAGAATTATCAACATAGACATGCCTAGGACAAAGTAAGAGGTTAGCGTCCTATGGACTTTGGGACCTGTATTTGGGGAATGCGTCAGCTCCCTCTCCTGGGGGCTAGAAGCCGGTGAGGAGACATGCCATTTTTTAGTTTTCAGAGGCATTTCCGGCTCCCAGCCTACAAATCGTGGGGAGATCCAGCGATCAGTCTTGGGGGGTAATCGCTCTTGCTTTAACCTCCCTGGATCTGGATTGTGATCTAGGGTGGAAGTCGTGGGTGGGTTTACAGCTTGCCAGAAACGGAAGTTGCCCCCCACACGTTCGGGACGAAAACTCCTCTATCTGGCCTTAAAGCCATAGTGTGGCAACAAGCCCAAAAGTCAAGCAATTAAGTGGCAACATGCCAAGGCAAAGGAAACAGAAAAATGCAACCCTAGACTCCTATTGTGGGGGCATAGAGCGGGAAAAGGACTGTGAGGGCAGAAGTCCTGCTCCAAAAGCCCCAGGGGAAAACATGAGCGGGTTGCAGGCCATAGAGGACCTTAAGAAGGACTTTAAAAATCAAATAAGGGAAGTGGAGGAAAAATTAGAAAGAGAAATGAGAAGGATGCAGGAAAAGTATGAAATGAGGGTCAACAGCCTGACTGAGGAAAACAACACCTTAAAAATAGAGTAACCCGGGGGGGTTAGGTGGCGCAGTGAGTAGAGCATCGGCCCTGGAGTCAGAAGGACCTGAGTTCGCATCCGGCCTCAGACACTTAACGCACACACAAACAAAAACCTAGCCCTGTGACCTTGAGCAAGTTACTTAACCCCAATTGCCCTCCAAAAGGTAAAAAAATAGAGTAACTCAAATGGCAAAATAGGCTCAAAAAGGCAATGAAGAGAAGGATGCCTTAAAAAGCTGAATTTGCCAGATGGAAAAAGGATCCCAAAAGCTCACTGAAGAGAATCATTCCATCAGAATTAGATTGGAGCAAATGGAAGCTAGCGACTTTATGAGAAATCAAGATACTATTAAACAGATCCAAACAAATAAAAGAATAGAAGGCAATGTGAAATATCTCATTGAGAAAACCACTGACCTAGAAAATAAATCCAGGAGAGATAATTTAAAAATTATTGGACTACCTGAAAGCCATGATCAAAAAAAGAACATAGAAATCACCCTTCAAGAAATTCTCAAGGAAAACTGCCCTGGTATTTTAGAACCAGAGGGCAAAAAAGAGGTTGAAAGAATCTACTGATCACCTCCTAGAAAAGATCCCAAAAAGAAAATGCCAAGGAATATTGTAACCAGGTTCCAGAATTCCCAGATGAAGTAGAAAATATTACAAGCAGCTAGGAAGGAGCAATTTGAAGATTGTGGAAACACAATCAGGATAACACAGGATCTGTCAGCTTCCACACTGAGGGATCAAAGGGCTTGGAGTATGATATTCCAGAGGGCAAAGGAGCTGGGATTAAAACCAAGAATCACATACCCAGCAAAACTGAGTATCATATTTCAGGGGGAAATATGGTCATTCAGTGGAATAGAGGACTTTCAAGCATTCTTGATGAAAGAACTGGAGTTGAATAGAAAATCTGACATTCAGATACAAGAAACAAGAGAAGCATGAGAAGGTAAATAGGGAAAAGAAATCTTAAGGAACTTATCAAAGTTAAACTGTTTGCATTCCTACATGGAAAAACAATAATTGTAACTGATGAAACTTTTCTCAGTATGAAAATAGTTGAAGGAAATATATACATACTCATACATACATACATACATACATATATACACACGCATACATACACACATATGTCTATATAGGGGGTATATAGGTGTATGAATACATATGCGATTGTGTGTATATATGTTTACAGGTATACATATATAGAAGGCACAGGACCAATTTAATAGGAATGGATGATACTTAAAAGCTGAAATTAAGAGGTGAGAGAGGAATATAATGAGAGGAGATGGGGAGAGACAGAATGGGGTAAACTATCTTATATAGAAGAGGCAAGGGGAAATGGTTACAAAGGAGGGGAAGAACAGGAAGGCAAAAGGGAATGAGTCAACCTTATTCTCATTGAATTTGGCTTAGGGATGGAATGATATACACACTAAATAGGGTATCTCACCCTATAGGAGAGTAGCGGGGGAAGGGGATGAGAGCGGGGATGATGGTAAGGGAGGGCAGGCTGGGGGGGAGGGAAGTTGGAAGCACCCACTTTTGAAAAGGTATAGGATCAAAGTAGAGAATAAAACAAGTGGGAGATGGGATAGGAGGGAGGGAAATATAGTCAGTCTTTTACAGTATATCCCCTATGGAAATGTTTTCCATAGCTACACATAGTGTAGTACACTTTCCATAATACAACCTATGCTGAATTGCTTATCTTCCCAGTAAGGGTGGGTGACAAGGGAGGAAGGGAATAAATCTGGAATTCAAAATTTTAAAACCAAATGTTTAAAAAATATATATATATATACATATATACTATTTTTAATATTATTTTGCATGTAACTAGGAAATTTTATATATATATATATATATATATATATAGGCACTGGGTCATAGAGATCCACCATGCCCTACTGGAAAGTTGAAGGGAATATGGCAAAAAATATGGATGAGTAGATTGGAGGAGGGGATATCCAGTGGGATCGCTATTTTGGGGTGGTGGGTAAGGGAAAATGGGGTGATAATTTGTAATTCAAGATCTGGTGGTAATGAATTATGTAAATCAGAAGTTAAAAAAGCACTTGATTAAAAAAAAAAGTAAAGTCACTAAGCTGTAATCAGCTTTGACCCAAATATACAATATTTAATTTATATTGCAAAGATATCAACGAAAGAAGAAAAGGAGTAGTCTATACCAAAATATTTATAATCGCCCTTTTTATAGTGGAATTGATCTGGAAACTTAGGGGGTGTCCATTGATTGAGGAATGAATGAACAAATTATGAAATGTGAACACAATGGAATATTCTTGTTCTTTTAAAAATTTTTTTGGGGAGTACAGTTGGAGTTAAATGACTTGCCCAAGGTCATACAGCTAGTAAGTGTGTCAAATGTCTGAGGCCCGATTTGAACTCAGGTCCTCCTGACTCCAGGGTTAGTGCTCTATTCACTGTACCACATAGCCACCCCGAATATTATTGTTCCATAAGAAATGATACAAGGCATGGTTTCAGGGTAACTTAATAGTATCTTTATAAAATAATACAAAGTAAAGTGAATAGAATCAGGAAAAATTTATACAATAAAACCATTGTAAAGGTAAACAACTTTGAAAGACTTAAGATTTCAGATAATATAATGACCATCTAAAATTCTAGAGTATTGTTGATAAAGCATGCTACTCACTTCCTGACAGGGAGGATAGAATCAAGATGTAGAATAAGACATATATTATTGGACATGGCTAAAGTTGAAATTTGTTTAGATTTACTGCACATATTTGTTTTAAGGATTTTGGTTTTATAAAAAATATTGAGGAAGGTAGGTGTAAATAGGCTTCTAAAAATTGGAACAGAAAGAAGACTAGAAGGAATCTCAGACAAGCAGGAAAGCTTTGAAAACGATTGGGATTTTTTATATACTTCAAAGGAAAAGCAAACTCTACTAATAAAAACTCACATTTTCAGTTATCATCCCTTCCTATTCTCCAATATATAAGGAAATAGAAATTTTGGAGGGGAGTTTAATTCAGATGAAAAAATTAAAAAACCAAATCCTAATATAAGGGATGTATATCATTCTCATTATTGTACAGCTGACTCTAGGGCATTAGAAATCTGCCAGTATTTTTCATTTTGTTTTTTGATAAAACAAATCGCCTAACTTTGTTGAACCATTTCTGTATGTATTATTCCAACCTTCTCCCCCAAATACATGTGAGTGCATAGAAACATGGTGAGAATTCTCTCATTAGATAACATTACACCATAGCCTGGAAAATCTCATGATACTGTTTTGCTTCCACTGTCAACAAATGCCCCGGACTCCCATTGTTCTTTCCTCTCATACTTTGTTATTTCAGGGAATGTGTAATCAAAGGCTAGTTCCCCAACATGTATCCTATGGCTGTAAATCTTTGTATAAAATGCCATTTACACAGTGGAAATGGTGTGTGTGTGTGTGTGTGTGTGTGTGTGTGTGTGTGTGTGTGTGTGTGTGTGTGTTTTTAAGTATTGGCTCCCTAAATCTGTTTTTTTTTCTTTTAAGTTTAAGTTGTGTTTCCAGTGACCTTTTGCCTTTGTTGGAGGGAGAGTGGGGAGAATCCAAACTGCTGATTCTTGAATTTATTTTAATTGTCTTATTTCCTTTACTAATGCACAGGTAGAAATAGGAGATTAGACAAATCAACCCTGGAAAGCGCTAAGATTTTACATGGCATTTAATTTCTGCAAACTCGCACCCCCCAAAAAATCAGATTTATGTTTTTCTTAAACAGTTGTCATGGACCAAAACTCCACTGGTAAAAAAGCTACTCAGAAAAACCCTAAGCCATTCATATTGGAAAATAGAAAAATTATGCTGAAGACTCATTGTAACACTACTGTTTGCGTATATACAATGAGTTGATCTCTTGGCATTTTCAGTTATAAATTTGCTTTGAAATACTTAACTTATATGAAATGTCATGATTTTTCTTGAGTAGAGCTGTGCTAATTCTTTTTATTGAAATACAAGACAAATAATGTATCTTAAGTCAAAGTGTGTATTGTTTGGGGTTATTTTACATTTATTTTTTTTCTTATACACACACACACACACACACACACACACACACACACACATATATATATATATATATATATATATATATATTTTTTTTTTTTTTTTAAGAAATGCCTTATTAACTTCTGGCTTAAATCATTCATTTCCACCCGATTTTGAGTTACAATTTTCCCCCATTTTTCTCCTACCCACCACCCCAGAATAGCAGTCCCACAAGATATCCCCTCATCCAATCTGCTCTCTCCCATATCTTCTCCCATACCCCCTTTGACTTTACCATTAGGGCAAGGTGAATCTTGGTGCCTCAATGCCTGCACATCTTATCTCCCAATTACATGCAAAATAGTATTAATAATAGTATTTATATATATTTGAAACATTTAATTTTAAAATTTTGAATTCCAGATCCATTCCCTTCCTCCCTTGTCACCCACTCCCTCTGGGAAGATAAGCAATTCAGTATGTGTTGTACATGTATAGTTATACAAAACATTACCACAGTAGATATGTTGTAAAAGTCTGCTTATATTTCCCTCCCACCCATCCCACCCCCACCTGGTCCATTCCCTAATTTGATCCTGTCCCTCTTCCAAAGTGGGTACCTCCTACCTCCCCTCCCTCCAGAATACCCTCCCCTCCATCATCCCCCCTCTCATCCCTCTTCCCTCTACTCTCCTGCAGGGTGAGATATCCCATTTAGTATGTATATTATTCTCTCCCTGAGCCAAATTCAATGAGAATATGGTTTTGCCTTTTTGCCTTCCAGTTCTTCCCCTCCCCTGCAACTACTTACCCTTGCCTCTTCTACATGAGATAGTTTACCCCACCCTGTCTCTCACCATGTCCTCTTGCCACATTCCTCTCTCACTTCTTAACTTCACCCCTTAAGTATCATCCCTTCCCACCAAATTCAACCGGTGCCCTCTATCCATGTATACCTGTAAACATATATACACACATTCATGTATGTATTCATATGCCCATATGCCCTTCTTCAATTATTATCATACTGAGAAAGGTTTCATCACTCACAGTTATTGTTTTCCATGTAGGAATGTAAACAGTTCAACTTTGATAAGTTCCTCTTGATTTCTTTTCCCTGATTACCTTCTCAAGCATCTGTTGCTTCTTGTGTCTGAATGTCAAATTTTCTATTCAACTCTGTTTTTTTTTTTTCTCAAGAATGGTTGAAAGTCCTCTATTCCACTTGAATGACCATATTTTCCCCTGAAACAAAATACTCAGTTTTGCTGAGTATGTGATTCTTGGTTTTAATTCCAGGTCTTTTGTCCTGCAGAGTATCATATTCCATGCCCTTTGATCCCTCAGTGTAGAAGCTGCCAGGTCCTGGGCTATTCTGATTGTGCTTCCACAATATTGAAATTGTTTCTTCCTGGCTGCTTGTGGTATTTTCTCCTTGATCTGGGAATTCTGGAACCTGGCTATAATATTACTAGGAGTTTTCTTTTTGGGATCTTTTTCAGGTGGTGATCTGTGGATTCTTTCAACCTCTATTTCCCCCTCTGAGTCTAAAACATCAGGGCAATTTTCCTTGAGAATTTCTTGAAGGATGATTTCTAGGTTCTTTCTTTGATCATGGCTTTCAGGTAGTCCAATAACTTTTAAATGATCTCTCCTGGATCTATTTTCCCGGTCAGTGGTTTTTCCCATGAGCTATTTCACATTGCCTTTATTCTTTCATTTGTTTGGATCTGTTTAACAGCATCTTGATTTCTCATAAAGTCACTAGCTTCCATTTGCTAACTCTGAAGGAATGAATCTCCTCAGTGGGCTTTTGAGATTCTTTTTCCATCTGGCAAATTCGGCTTTTAAGGCATTCTTCTCCTCATTGCCCTTTTGATCCTCTTTTGCCATTTGAGTTAGTCTATTTTTTTTTCTTTTTTTTTTTTTATTAAACAAATACTTTATTAACTTCTGTTTTACATCATTCATTTCCGCCAGATTTTGAGTTACAATCATTTTCCCCCCATTATTCCCCTACCCAACCTCCCAGAATAGCAGTCCCACAAGATATCACTTCCTCCAATCTGCTCTCTCCCATACCTTCTCCCATACCCCCATCGACTTTTCCATTAGAGGAAGATGAATTTTTGTGTCCCAATGCCTGCACATCTTATCTCCCAATTATAGGCAAAAGAGTATTAATAATAGTATTTATATATATATTTGAAACATTTAATGTTACGACCTTGAATTTCAGATCCATTTCCTTCCTCCCTTGTCACCTATTCCTTCTTGGGATATAAGTAATTCAGTATATGTTGTACATGTCTAGCTATGCAAAACATTATCATAGTAGATATATTGTACAAGGCCGCTTATAATTCCCTCCCACTCATCCCACCCCCCACCTGGTCCATTCCCTACATGATCCTGTCCCTCTTCTATAGTGGGTACTTCCAACCTCCCCTCACCCCGAGGATGCCCTCCCATCCATCATCCCTCCTCTCATCCCCCTTCCCCCTATCCTGCTGCAGGTTGAGATATCCCATTTAGTATGTATGTCATTTTCTCCCTGAACTAAATTCAATGTGAATGTGGTTTTGCCTTTTTAGCCTTCCTTATTCTCCCCCTCCTTTGCACCCACTTCCCCTACATGAGATAGTTTACCCTACCATGTCTCTCCCCATCTCCTCTTGCCACTTTCCTCTCTCACCTCATAATTTCATCCCTTGAGTACTCTCCCTTCCCAACAAAATCAACCTATGCCCTCTATCCATATATAACTGTAACCATATACACACACATTCACATATGTATTCGTATGACCACACCCCTTTCTTCCATTATTTTCATAGTGGGAAAGATATCATCAGTCACAGATATTGCTTTTCCATATAGGAATGTAAATAGTTCAACTTTGATAAGTTCCTTTTGATTTCTTTTCCTGATTACCTTCTCAGGCATCTCTTCCTTCTTGTGTCTGGATGTCAAATTTTCTATTCAATTCTGGTTTTTTCCTCAAGAATGCTTGAAAGTCCTCTATTCCACTGAATGACCATATTTTCCCTGAAACAAAATACTCAGTTTTGCTGGGTAGGTGACCCTTGGTTCATTCCCAGTTCTTTTGCCCTCTGGAATATCATATTCCATGCCCTTCGATCCCTCAGTGTAGAAGCTGCCAGGTCCTGGGCTATTCTGATTGTGTTTCCACAATATTGAAATTGTTTCTTCCTGGCTGCTTGTAGTATTTTCTCCTTGATCTGGGGATTCTGGAACCTGGCTATAATATTCCTGGGAGTTTTCTTTTTTGGGATCTTTTTCAGGAGGTGATCGGTGGATTCTTTCAACCTCTATTTTGCCCTCTGGATCTAAAACATCAGGGCAGTTTTCCTTGAGAATTTCTTGAAGGGTGATTTCTAGGTTCTTTCCTTGATCATGGCTTTCAGGTAGTCCAATAATTTATAATTGTCTCTCCTGGATCTATTCTCCAGGTCAGTGGTTTTTTCCCATGAGATATTGCACATTGCCTTCTATTCTTTCATTTGTTTGGATCTGCTTAACAGCATCTTGATTTCTCATAAAGTCATTAGCTTCCATTTGCTCCAGTCTAACTCTGAAGGAATGAATCTCCTCAGTGAACTTTGAGATTCTTTTTCCATCTGGCAAATTCGACTTTTTAAGGCATTCTTCTCCTCAATGCCCTTTGGGCCTCCTTTGCCATTTGAGCTAGTCTATTTTTTAAGGTGTTGTTTTCCTCAGTCAGGCTGTTGACCCTCATTTCATACTTTTCCTGCATCCTTCTCATTTCTCTTTCTAATTTTCCTCCACTTCTCTTATTTGATTTTTAAAGTCCTTCTTAAGGTCCTCTATGGCCTGCAACCCGCTCATGTTTTCCCTTGGGGCTTTTGGAGCAGGACTTCTGACCTCACAGTCCTTTTCCCGCTCTATGCCCCCAAAATAGGAGTCTAGGTTGCATTTTTCTGTTTCCTTTGCCTTGGCATGTTGCCACTTAATTGCTTAACTTTTGGGCTTGTTGCCACACTATGGCTTTAAGGCCAGCTAGAGGAATTTTCGTCCCGAATGTGTGGGGGGCAACTTCCGTTTCTGGCAAGTTGTAAACCCACCCACAACTTCCACCCTAGATCACAATCCAGATCCGGGGAGGTTAAAGCAAGAGCGATTACCCCCCAAGACTGATCGCTGGATCTCCCCACAATTTGTAGGCTGGGAGCCGGAAATGCCTCTGAAAACTACACAGTGGCGTGTCTCCTCAGCAGCTTCTAGCCCCTAGGGGAGGGAGCTGACGCATTCCCCAAATACAGGTCCCAAAGTCCATAGGACACTCACCTCTTACTTTGTCCTAGGCAAGTCTATGTTGATAATTCTGGAATCTCCACAGTTCCTGGTGTTCTGGGGTTCCTCCAGCTGGCTGCTGGCCCTGCCGCCCTGGGGCTAAAACCTCGGCTCACATGGACCTGGGCTCGGCTCGGCTCCTGGGCTCTGCGCGCTGCCGGCTCCCAGACCACTGCACTGGTCCTTCCTGCAGGGTGCTGGGCTGTCCTCAGCGGGAGGTTAGCTTCTCTGTGTCGTTCTGTGGGTGTTGGGGCTCCAGAAGTTTTTCAGAGTCCTTTTTTACATAGTTTGTGGAGAATCTGGGGGCAGAGAGGCTTGGACGAGCTGTTTCTACTCCGCCATCTTGGCTCCGCCCCGAGTTAGTCTATTTTTTAAGGTGTTACTTTCCTCAGGCTGTTGCCTCTCATTTCATACTTTTCCTGCATCCTTCTCATTTCTCTTCCCAATTTTTCCTCTACTTATTTGGTTTTAAAAATCCTTCCTAAGGTCCTCTGTGGCCTGTAACCTGCTCATATTTTCATTTGGGGCTTTTGGTGCAGGATTTCTGACCTCACAGTCTTCCTCCTATTCCATGATTTGATCCTCTTTGCCCCCAAAATAGGAGTCTAATGTTACATTTTTCTGTTTATTTTGTTTCCTTTGCCTAGGCATGTTGCCACTTAATTACTTGACTTTTGGGCTTGTTGCCACAGTAGGACTCTGCCACCAGACAGGGGAGCTTCTGTCCCAAATGTCTTCTCAACTTCCAGAGATATTAGTTGGGTAGCCTCTGTGAAGCCTCCACACTCTCTGGCAAGCTGGACACACACCCCAAGACCTCTACCCCAGACAGCAATCCAGATCCAGGGAGGTTACAGCAAGAACAATTACCCCCCAAAGACTGATCACTGGATCCCCGTACAGTTTGCAGGCTAGGAGCTGAAGGTGCAACTGTAGCTTCAAAATGGCGGCTGTGCTGTGGCTCCTCCGTGGCTTCTTGCCGCCAGGGGAAGAAGCTGACACGTTCCTAAATACTGGTCCCAAAGTCCATAGGGCACTAACCTCTAACTTTGTCCTAGGCATATCTGTGTTGATAATTATGGAATTGCCACAACTGCTGGTGTTCTGCAGTCCCTCCAGGTGACTGCTGGCCTGGCCCCCCTGAGGCTAAAACTGCTACTCACATGGTCCTGGGCTTGGCTGCCAGAGCTCTGTGCTGTTGGCTCCCAGAGCGCTGTGCTGGTTGATCCCTGCAGGGCTTCCTGGCTGTCCTGGAGATTAGCTTCTCTTTGTTGTTCTGTGGGTGCTAGAGCTCCAGAAGTTGTTCAGAGTCCCCTTTTACATGATTTTGAAGTGGTGTGGGCTGGAGCGCTGTGGAAGTGCTGTTTCTACTCTGCCATCTTGGCTCCACCCTATTGTTTTACATTTAAAAAGCAAGGATTGGCACAATTGTACTCCAGAAAAATTATGAATAACGCACTATCTCCACATGAATTATTGCCTGCTTTAATTTTTCAGCATTTTCATTTAATGCTTTCACAAGATCAGTATAAACAATAATCATAGAGTTGAAGGAACCTTAGTAATAATTAAATTTCTACTCATTCTGTCTCTCCCTCCCTTATATCATCACCTTATCCTTCTAGCAGAGTTGTCCTGAATTGATTAGAAGTATAACAATTGGTTGGAGGGTCTTAGGTTATTCCTGAACACAACCCCAAGATCTTGAGGGATGGGGGGAAGGGACAGGGTTTAATGTACAGCCATATTCCAGAATTTTCCTCTTTTCATGTATGCTATTGGATACTACCTTTCAACTAAACTCAAAAGTCAGAGCAGGGTGAGATGTCCACAGCTAATCTCAGCAGTTGCTATGCTAGCTGCAATGACTATTAATTTAGAAAGTCTAGAACATAAGGGTGGTTTTATATTAATAGACTATGTAGAGGTTTCTGTATACCCTGATATACAATGTCAATGCAGATTGATGCTAGATACTTAGAAATTCAATTCAGTGTATTTTTATTAAGAGTCTACAAGATACTAAAATATAAAATTAAAAAAACACTTCCCATCCTCAAAGAGCTTATAGTTAAGAAGGGAGGGAACAAGAACATGGTTACATGTAATAAACTGCTCAGAAAAGGGGAATGAGGAGATCCAGCAGAGCTCTAGTGTGGTCTGCTGTGGGAGAGAATCAATGAACAAACATTTATCAAGACAGGCACAATAATAGATTCTAAGGATAAAAAGATCAAAATAAAACAGCTTTAGCCTTTAAGGAGCTTAACATTCTCTCTGGAGAGATGATTTGTATACATCCTTAGGTATATTCAAACGAGATATGGGGTGGATCTTTGGATAGGGAAGAAAGGACAGTAGACACTAGGGGGATGAGAATCTTCATATGAAAATGGATAAGCTGAATGAATCTTGAAGGGAATTAGAACTTCTAAGAGGTGGAATTGAAGGAAGGGTTCATCCCAGAAGATGGAGTATTATGTATGAGGAACAGTAAAAGTCAAAGTGACTAGGCAGTACGGTGTATTAAGGATATAATGGGTTATAAGGCTGGAAAGATTAGTTAGGATCATTTACCATTTTTCATCCCACCTAGTACAATACGCCTTTGTAATTGGACTAATGTCTAATATGAATGTATTTGCACATTCTTTAGAGCCACTCTAGTTTCTTGAGCAGAGAGTAGCTGTTAAGAACTGAGACCATTCCATGGAGAATGTCCCAGGGAGGACATTGGTCCATGCTGATCTCTGAAGGAAGAGAAGGATTCTGAAAGGTGACTGTGAGTTCAGAATACGTTCCAGATATAGTGGTCAGCCTGTGTCTAATACAAGGAAATGGAAAGTCTTGTTCAAGCAAGTGGTCCCATTATTCAGGAACTTAGAGGGATTGAAGGGGAGTACCAAAATAAAACTGGAGAAATAAGTTGTTGCCAAATTGGTTGTTTTTTGTTTTGGTTTTGTTTTTGCATTTTAGAGTTACAGATTTCTGAGTTCTTCCATGTGGGGAATTCCTAGTATGCCAACTACTTCCCCTTAGGCATATCAGCAGTTCATCTGTAACTTCTAATCTTTTTTTTTTTTGCCTTTTGGAGGGCAGTTGGGGTTAAGTGACCTACCCAAGGTCACATAACTAGTAAATATTAAGTGTCTGAGGCCGGATTTGAACTCAGGTCTTCCTGACCTTAGGGCCTGTTCTCTACTCACTGTGCCACCTAGCCGCCCCTATAACTTCTAATCTTTAAGATTACCATGGAGCACTGAGAACTTAAGTGTCATGCCCATGGTCACATGGCCAGTATGTGTCAGAGGCATGACTGCCCCCAGGTTTCTTTGCCTGCAAGGCTAGCCCTTTATCAACATTCTGTGTGCTGTCTCCATTGCCAGATTAGGGGATACGTTTACGATCAGACTAAGGTATTTGCATTTTCTCCTAGTGACAGTAAGAAACCCCTAAAGATTTTTGAACTAGTGAGTAATACATGCTTCTCTTTCAGTGTTTAATCACCATTATCCTTGGGAGATAGTTCGCCGATTATTATAGCATCTTTACGTTTAATTGTGGAAGGTACTTTAGGGATCATCTATTCCAACTCTTCATTCAACACATGAGGAGACTGAGTCCTAGAGAAGTGCAAACATTTTCTCAAGTCTGTGAAAAGGTTGTAAGTTTCACAGACAATAAGTTGCAGACCTGGAAGAAATGTCTTCCACTAGAGAAGTTAATATCAATGTTTATCTGTCTTTCAGATATTAGACTGTAGTTATCATTCAGACTTTCCTAGCTGATCCAGAATCTTTTTATCTCTTTTCTGAATCATTATTTTACTTCATTTTCTGTGGATATACATCAAATGTGTCTTCTCTTCAACAGTATGGTGTAGTAGAAGGCGTATGAAAGTTTGTGGACCACTTAAAGATCTCATCACGACAGGAAGGAAGGTTCTCATTTCTCTTGACATTTCTTCATGAACAGTGAATTCTAAAGAGTCAGGTAGAAATACAGGCTCCCATAGAGAGCTGTTAAATGGTCACTTCGGTTTTACTGAAGTGTTTCCTGATTTGCTCCCTTGATGTTTATAATTGCTATTGGTTAATTACATGAATTGCTTAGATTTCCTTTCAATAAAGTAGTTACTTGGAAAACTGATAGGTTTGCTTAAATCTACTTACTTCAGTGAATAATTAACACTCCAGGATCCAAGACTGCTTCAAGCATTAAGCCAGATGGAAACTCCATGTGGCTTCATCTTTTGAAAAATTCTGCAAGAGCCAAATTATGAAATGCCACCCTCCTAAAAGTTTTAAATTTGTATGAGTTTTATAGTTAAAGTTTGTCAATTTTTAGCTTGGATGTACCACAATAGTAATTCCATGGGAGTGAAAAACAAAGTACAGAGCACTTTTGAGTGAGCTCAGCCCAGCACTAGATGATATTGTTCTAGGATTCCAAAGACTGGTCCCCAAGAATTCAGAGGTGTTCACTAGATATCATAATTATTTAACCTTTACATGGAAATGAAGTATTTGCAAAATATTCATGTACACATTTGGTTCTAGAGGAGAAAATGAGAGCAATGTAGGATGCCTGAGTACAGGTTAGAGATCTGTCATCTGACAAGTGCCTTAGCTTTAGAAAGCTTGGTGGCAACTTTCTTTGAAATGTGAGCACTTCATTCTTGTAGATGGGAATATAGCTATAAAATTCACTACCTGGTATATAAGGCCACCATAGTCACCTTTTCTGCATCAGGCTGAGTAGATGATTTTTAAAAATTCCCAGTAGAAACCTCTGCTCTTAGGTTTTACATATAAATGTTTTGCTTTTTGGAGGGGGGAGGGCAGGGCAGTTGGAGTTCAGTGACTTGACCAAGGTCACATGGCTAGTGAGTGTTAAGTGTCTGAGGATGGATTTGAACTCAGGTCCTCCTGACTCCAGGGCCGGTGCTCTATTCACTGTGCCACCTAGCCTCTCCATATTATATAGTTTTAAATTTATTTATTTATTTATTTTTAGTTTACAGCATTTAGTTCCACAAGCTTTTGAGTTTTAAATTTTTACCTCCCCTCCCCACATCCCAAGACAGTGTGCAATCTGATGTAGACTGACTCTCTCTCTCTCTCTCTCTCTCTCTCTCTCTCTCTCTCTCTCTCTCTCTCTATATATATATATATATATATATATATATATATTCCTATTAAACATATTTTCACATTAGTCATGTTGTAAAGAAGAATTTATAAACAATGGAATGAACCACAAGAAAGAAGAAACAAAACAAAAAGGAGAGAGAGCAAATAGTATGCTTTAATCTACAGTCAGACTCCATAATTCTTTTTCTGTATGTGGATAGCATTTTCCAACATGAGCCTTTTGGAATTGTCTTCGAACCTTGCGTTGCTGAGAAGAGCCAAGTCTATCAAAGTTAGTCATGACACACTATGGTTGTAACTATGTATAGTGTTCTCCTGGTTCTGCTCACTTCACTTAGCATCAGTTCATATAAGTCTTTCCAGGTTTTTCTCAAGTCCACCTGCCATAATTTCTTATAGCACAATAGTATCCCATTACATTCATATACCACAACTTGTTCAGTTGTTCCCCAGTTGATAGGCATCCCCTCAATTTCCAGTGCTTTTAGACTTTATATTATAGTAGAAAGTCCCTGAAGGCATAGAACCAGGAGAGCTGGATCTGAGTGCCAACCCTGCCACCTACTGTGTGACCTTAGGTAAATCACTTCTACACTCCGAAGTCTCAGTTGCCTCATATGTAACAGAAATAGGTTAGGCCCAGGTTATTAAGTTTAAAAAGTTGTGTTCTTCTCATTTTAGTAGGTTGCTTACCCCATGTTGCTTTGGATTATAATTTATATATATTAAAAAACTCACTAAATTGTAAGTTTCTGGAGGGCTGGGGCCATGCCTTATATAACTTTGTATCCATCAAAACATTTCACAGCCTTACATCTTATTAAAATATTAATGACATTTCTTATGAAATGAATATGCTTCATTATTTTTTAAAATTTCCTGTAAATGCCTAGGAGACAGAACTGAGTTGTAAATAATAATTGTTAGTAATGACTTATTTAGTTAATTTGAACTTTAGCAAGCCAAATGGGAGAATGTCTTTATTTTGGATACTTTTTTTGGGAAAGATATATAACCTTTCAATGCATGTAACTTGTTAAATACTAGGTCATAAAAGTTAGTATGTCATTTTTTTTTAGCTGCTACATGGCACAGCTTATTTAGCATGGGGCCTGCAGTCAGGAAGACCCTAATTCAGATTCAGTCTCAGATACCAGCTATGTGACCCTGGGCAAGTCACTTAACCACTGTCTGCCTCAGTTTCCTCAACTGTAAAATGAGAATAATAATAGCACCTTCCTCCCAAGGTGGTTGTGAGGATCAAATGAATTAATATCTTAAAAACCCAATATCTGTCAAATGGGGGCTCACTTAATAAATTCTTGTTTCCTTCTTTTATCCCAGAGAAGTGATGTTTCTTTGTATGTAGATAAAATGAAAAAGCAAGCAAGAGTAAATTATGTCTGATTTCAAGTCAGCAGAAAGTTTACAATATAAATCCATTCCTCCTTTTGTGATATAGTTTAATATATGGCCATATACGTTAATTTCATCTTCACAATTGGGTATTTTAATGGTGCTTTTGTATGGGTGTGAACAATAGCAAGCAAGTTGATTTGACTGGAAGGAAGGAATGACAAAGGATGGATTTGATATTGGATCCTAGAAGTAATAGTCACCAGAGTGATTGAGAAGGCTGGTGACACTGTCAGACTCATGTTTTAGTAAAAATATTTTGGCAAGAATATGCAGTATTTATTGGAGTGTGGAGGAACCTCAGGTAGGGAGACCTGCTCTAACTGCAAGGTGATAGAGCATGCTGGGGTACCTGAACCATGGTTGGGTTAGAACTGCCCTGAGGGTCCAATGTCAAGCAATGAATGGAAGAGGTTGTGAACTTGCACAGCATCTGGAAGGAGAAGAGTTAAGGCGTTTTAGGGAAAAGTGAGAGAATAATAACTAGGGAATGATGGATGTGGTTGTGTTGGAGACAAGCACCAAGGTTGGTCATTAGCTATAGAGGGGTAGGGGAGATGTGACCCATATCTCTCCCTCTAATTGGTTGAGTACATAACCCTTGGGGTCATTTCATCCTGCACTTTGAGACCTTTGGTCCAGAATACACATGATTTGGTCATCACTCTTGCACTCCTGTTTTCATATCAGGTATTTCTGGGTAATGAGAAAATCAGAAGTTCTCTTCAAATAGACTATAAATGACTATCCCTAGGAAAAAAACACTGATCCATAATTTCAGCTAATGACAAATAAGTCACGGGAGGTGCCAAGTCACTGCTGAATTCAAGATTGAAATTTAATTGGTCTGTCTGACCTCATTTTAGCAGAAAATGACTCACTTCACATTTCCGAACCCATCAGTGTATTTTAATGAAAAATACAAGGTATTTCTCCATATAAGTTGAAACATTTGGGGTCAGAATTTTAGCATCTGTTCCCTCACTTGATGAGTGATTTTTTTGGATTATTCTGGTTATAGTATATGTTTTATTGTGCAATTTGCAAACTGGTTCCTTATTTAAAATTAATGAATAGAACCATTCTTTAACAAAACAAGTTAGATACCCTCTCTAAGAACTTGCAGATGACTTGGATTTTGTGGAATTGTAACTAGTCATTTTTGCTTGGGTAAGTGGAGTGTAACACACCCGCAACTCATTTGTGGATGAGGGTGGCAAAGACCTCAAGATGTGGTTGAGCAATTCCATGGGCAAGTTTGGAGAGAGTAGGAGCTATAACCTGACAGTTTCCTATTTAAACTAATTCTTTCCAGCTAGGCATTAAAGTTAGTTGTTTCTATGCTGTAGAAGGATGGAAAGTTTTGAATTATCCCATAAACTTCAGCACCTTGGGGCAAAGCCCTGTTTTTCCCAACCCAGTTATAACTTTTAGACCTTAGATGAATTTTCATAGCTCCATCAGCTTAGTTTGCCTATCTTTCCATAGCCCCTCTAAAATGGACTATTCCTGTCTTTTGTCATTTTTGCCAATTTTATCGAGAAAAAAATCTCAAAGTTGTTTTGATTTATGTTTCTCTTATTAGTGATTTGAAAAAATCTTGCCTTGGATTTTTATAGTTTGTATTGCTTAATTTGAGAACTATTTCTTCTTATCCTTTGACCACTTATCCATTGGGGATGAGCCCCTGGTCTTAAACATTGATGGTTGTTTTCTATATGTCTTAGATATCTGAGCATTCTCAGAGATATTTGATGTAAGGCTCTGCCCCCTCTCCCATTAGCATCTTTTCTTCTTATTATCCAAGTTCCTTTGCTTTTCTTAGTACAAAAGCTTTTCAGTTTCATGCAATCAGCATTATCTGACTTAATTTTTATGATCACTTCTAAATCAGTATTATCTATAACAATTTCTTGTTTTTTTGTTAAAGCCTACTGTATTCCATGTAGTTACTAGCAATTAAAAACAACAGCAAAAACCAGTCTTTGAGAAGCTAAGAAAAGACAGTTCAGAAAGATCAGGGAAAGGAAGAAAATGCAAAGGTATGTTCTATAGTAATTGTATGAAGCTAGAGTGTTTGAGGAGTGAGAACTATAAATCAGTCATTAGATATAAGATGTAGAGCCAAAAGGGATCTTATAGGCTAATTAACATTCTCATATTCCAGAAGAGGAAAGTAAGGCCCAGAAGGGTTAAATGATTTATAAAAGATTACATAGGTAGTTAGCATCAGAACTATGAGTTCAATCTAGATCCTCCAACTCAAATACAACACTTTTATTGTATTGTGACTTCTAGGAGAAGAAGGAATATGGAAAAGTTGTCTGGGAGCAGTGCAGAACTCCAGTGCTGGCAACACAAAAAGAAAGGAAAGTTTTTCAGAATTATTGACATCTAGCTATACCTTATTTACTAAGGTGAATATGTCACTAAAGTACAAGGTAGCTATTACAAGATGAATCAAGACTTGCAGTAATTGCCACTTAAAATGTGTAATGACCATTTTTTTTAATAAGAAACCATCCTTGCTCTCAATAGTGATAAAACCCCAAATAATTCACTGACTTATGATAATGTAATCATAGTCATGGCTGATATAACCAAATACACAAGTAAACATTTTATCTTTTGTAATATAGTGATATCTCCTTAGAAACAGAGCGTTAGAGAGGCAGAGCCAAAATGGTGGAGTAAAGGCAGATACTTGCCTGAGGTCTTCCCTTAAACCCTCCAAATACCTTTAAATAGTGACTGTAAACAAATTCTAGAGCAGCAGAACCCACAAAAAGTTGGAGTATAACAATTTTTCAGTCCAGGACAGCTTAGAAGGTTGACAGGAAAGGTTTATTACACAAGGGTGAGAGAGGAGCACATTCCAGTACAGGCCATGTCAGAATGGACTGGGCTACAGCAAACTAGGAGCAGACCTCAGGGCTCCTGAATTGGTAGTAATGGCAGTTTCCAGAGCTCTCAGCCCACAGAAAAATTGGACAGTGGGTTAGAAGGAAATTGACAGGAGCTCCTTTGCTGGCATCAGGGGCAAGACTCTATTGCATTGTCCATACTTGGATATGGGCTGCAATTCTGGGTCTTAGTCCCAGTGTGAGGAAGAGCACTAGCACAGTAGAGCTTATAAATGCAGGGGAGCAGAGACCCTTGTCACAGTTCAAGGTTGAAAAGAGTACTTGTGGTCGATCATAAACCAGTGCATAGTATAGGAGAGGAGTAACACACCTTTCGCTAGATCATACCACCTTGGAAGAGCCAAAAACTTAGAGGTCCCCAGAATTACCTCTGAAAATAGCTACAAACAAAGCCTGAATCTCGGAACAATGCCCTTTCTACTTGGGAAGCAAAACCCCACTTTAGCAAAGAGTTAAAAGTCAAGAATTATTCTGGAAAATGAACAAAGAACAGAAAAAATCCTGACCATAGAAAGCTGCCCTGGTGACAAGGAAAATCAAAACACACACTCAGAAGACCACGAAGTCAAAATTCTTGCATCCACATCCTCAAAGAAAAATATGAATTGGAATCAGGCTGTGGAAGAGCTCAAAAAAGATTTTTAAAAATCAAATAAGAAAAGTAGAGGAAAAATTGTAAAGAGAAATGAGAATGATGCAAGAAAATCATGAAAAAGAGTCAGCAGCTTGGTAAAGGAGGCATAAAAAATACTAAAGCAAGTAACACCTTGAAAACAATAGGCCAAATGGTCAAAAAGATACAAAAATCCAATGAAGAGAAGAATGCCTTGAAAAGTAGAATTGACCAAATGGAAAAAGATATAAAAAAATTCACTGAAGAACTCCTTAAAAAGTAGAATTGGGGAGGGGGCAGAGCCAAGATGGCAGAGTAAAAGCAGGAATTAACTCAAGCTTGTCCCTAGTTAGCTCCAACACCTGTAAAAATGACTTTAAACAAATTTTAGAGCTATAGAACCCACAAAATGACAGAGTGAAATACACCTCCAGATTAAGTCAGCCTGGCATGCTGAAAGGAAGAGTCTATTGCCTGGGCTGCAATCCTCTCTCTTCTCTCTTCAACCTCATGGAACTCTTAGCTCTTTTCAAGGCTCAGCTTCAGGGCCACTTCTTCCAAGAAGCCATTCCTATTTTTTCTAGTCACGAGTACTTCTTCCTCTGAAGTTACTTTGTATTTACTTTGTGTGTGTGTGTGTGTGTGTGTGTGTGTGTGTGTGTGTGTGTGTGTATGCATGTATATATATGTATATGTATATATGTATATGTATAAACATATATATGTATATATATATAATATTATATTATCCATAAACGTAAAGTCAAGAGGCATTAAAACGGGTTGTTATTGTTGTTCACTTGTTTCAGTCATGTCCTACTCGTCAGGACTCCATTTGGGGTTTTCTTGGCAAAGATAGTAGAGTGCTTTGCCATTTCCTTCTCCAGTTCATTTTACAGATGAGGAAACTAAGAAAAACAGGGTGAAGTGACTTGCGCAGGGTCACACAGCTATTAGAGTGTCTGAGGCCAGATTTGAGCTCAGAAAGATGAGTCTTCCTGACTCCAGGCCCTGCGCTCTGTCGACTGAAGTGCCACCTAGCTGCCCATTGAAATAGGACCCCAAGTCACCGTGGTGAGTACTAGGGATACAAAAAAAAAGCAACAACTATTGGCTTCATGGAGCATATAGTCGAATATGGTAGAAAATGTGCATATCTATCTGTAGATAGGTATTCATATCTATGTATATCTATATATATATATATATATATATCCATGTATATAAAATTGTATACAAATAAGTTATATGCAGAACAAATTGGAGATGATCATAGAAGGAAGGTATTAGCATTAAGGGGAACTAGAGAAGGCTTCCTGTAAGAAGATGAGATTTTATCTGAAACTTGAGAAAAAGAATAGCAAGAACATGCTGTTCTTTACTTTCTCCCAGTAAAATATGAGATCCTTGGGAAAAAGAGACTTTCATTTTTATCTTTCTATCCCCAGTGCCTAGCACATGGTAGGTACTTAATAAACATTTATATCAGTGAAAGGAGAGGGAGAGGGAAAGGGAGAAGAAGAGGGAGGGAATATTATTAATAGTTTTAGTGTAATTACAAATGTTCTGAAAACTATCTCATCTCTCATTCTCACTAATGAGCTAGATGCTCAGATGCAACAGCACTCCTTCTTGGTTATGGGTTTCTTTTCTTGCTGTTGGCTCAACCCCCCCTCCATTTTGTTGTATTTCCGCCATGATTATAGAGTTTGTAGTCAATCAGTCTTTTAGAAAGAGATATCTACCAGGATGGTATGGTAAGTATAGTTGGTACAAAACATTATCCCAAACATCTGTGGCACCCTCTTCCATAAGTCCAGTGAAATCCAGGTTTAGCGAGCATATGTGACAAAAGGGAAGCTTACAGCTTCTGGCTCCTAGAAATCCTTTTCTCCACTTCATGGTGTGCTCCAGAAGTTCTCCTTAGGGATGGTGTAGTTATCCTTTCTGGACTCCTTGTCTATCAAAATCTCATGGAGTGTTTTTGGTAAAAATCCACAATCCCTTATCCTAGACAGCTCTCTCATGCCTTAGGGACATTCTTTATTTTCTTTTTGAATGCCTTCTATTAAAGAGTCTTGGGGAAAGTTTATAAGGGATGTTTACAATCAAATATCATGATTGATGTCCTTTCATACTTACAAATGCATAAACTTTGCCAAACATACTCTAGTAGATTTGCTGAGGATGGCAAATAATAAAACTGGGTATTGTGCTTGGCACATAGTAGGTACTTAATAAATTTTTATTGACCTGTTTGATGATTGAGAGTGTCAGGATAGCACTGCATTTATTTTCCCACTCTGTTTAAAAAGTAGTTATCTTAGTTAGGAAAGAATCAAGGTTGTAGTTTTAATGATAGATATAATAAGTGTCATCTTAGTTACCTTTTCTTTCTCAGTATATTTTCAACATTTCCCCTCAAGACATAGAAACAGGTATGAAAGAAATATTTCTCTGAAATTGTAAATAAAACAAACTCTCCTTCCCTTTTCAGCTTCAGTTTCTGCTTTATATTTTCATTTTAAATAGATCAAGCATAACAATTTTAATATATTCCTAGAATATCTCTCATGTTCACATAATTTGAAAAATCTTGTTTGTTGGACATCCTGATACATAATTCATTTAACTACTATGCAGGTCAACCTGACCAGGCTCCTCAGAGTAGGGACAGATGATTGAATTGCACATGAGCTTCCTGGAGCCACTTTGATTAAATAGTCCAGATTCCCCAGGCATTTGTCCCCTTCACTTTTGGTCATTCAAACTAGACTAATTCGCAGCTTCCATTCTCATCTTGTCCTTTTTGTTTGCACATGCCTTCCCTTGAGCCAAGAATTGACACTTCTTCCTCTTTCCCCAGCCAATATCTGTGGAAATCCCTTCATCCCTTCAAGACCCAATTAATATGTTACTGCCTTCACTGAATCCTTCTATCACCCCTCTTCAGCCCTTGAAGGTGATCTCTTCCTTATGAAGTTTCACTTGGCATTTTTTCTGGATTTTCCCTTTGCACTTTGTGTGCTCTCCCAAATTTTATTTTTTATTTCATATTAAAAAGAAAATATTTGTATTTTATTAATATTTATTAAATTTTATATTAATATTTATTATTTATTTATAGTATTAATAATATGTTAATTATTATTAATATTATATTAAAATAAAATAAAGGATTTGGTGGATTCTACTACTAAATTAAATAGTATTATTATTTGTATGTTTTTCCCCTCCCTATTAGTTTGCAAACACTTTTGAGAACAGAATTATTTTAAACTGTATATGTCCATATATGTAGATATGTTTGTGAATAGCTATATCTATCTATATATGTGTGTGTATGTTTGTATATTATATATATGTGTGTGTGTGTGTATATATATATATATATATATATATACACACACACACACACACACACACACACACACATATATATACACACGTTTGTATATATATTTTTGTATCCCCAGCATGAGTATAAAGCCTTGAATATAAAACATGTTCAGTAAATGTTTGTTGGATTAAATTAAGTTTGTTTAATCTGTTTAGTTCTGTATATACATCTACATGAAATAACAGTATGTCTATGGAAAGACAACATTCTCTTTAGTAGTTTTATGGTGTTAATAATATTTGAGTTTTATATAGACTTTAAAATTTGCAAAGCACTTTCTATACCTTAACCTTTATTAGAGCTTTACAGTTTTGTGATATAAGTCCTATTTCTGGACTGTGTATTTAAGATTTTAAAATGTGAGTGATTTACATTTATACCTAATGGTTTGATAATTGACTAAATGCTGTTTTACTGAAACATTTGTACCTGGTCTAATGATCATTGTCTAGGTGTATCTCTTAATTTTCTAATTCTTTTTTTGGTCTTTTTGAAGGGGGGAAGGCAGGGCAATTGGGGTTAAGTAACTTGCCCAAGGTCACACAGGTAGTGAGTGTCAAGTGTCTGAGGCCATATATGAACTCAGGTCCTCCTGACCCCAGGACAAGTGTTGTATTCATTGTGCCACCTAGCTGCCCCTAATTTGCTAATTCTCAAATAAAAGAAAATAATAACTTGCCAGTCATAAAAAGCAAAGTTCCATTTGAATTTGTACTTATTCTCACTCACTTTTGATTTTTAAAGCATTCCATGTTTGGTATGTTTATTTAAATCTTACCTTTTTCTATTAAAAATTGATATTAGCTAGATTCCTTTTTCTCTTCATATGATATATATATGGCTATATATATATGTATATACACACACACACACACACACACACACACACACACACACACACACACACACACACACACACACACATATATATATGTATAAAGCATCCTAGAGCCAGAATTTGATGACCGCTCTGTTTGGGATTTACTTACAGATTTATGGTAAAATCCAACTTTTTCTTCACCTTCAATCCACAGTGAGATCTCAATTTTACTGGCATGGTTCTATCAAAAAACAGCTATAAAGATTTTTGGCAATAAACACTCATGATGAGTTTGCTGAAATATCAGTGGAATGACCAGTTTTATCTGACCTCAATGGGAATGTGAGTGAAAGCAGATAATTGCATGGTCAAATGGCTATGTAGTGCAAAACAGAAATTCTGCTTTTGTTACCATGACCAGTACAAATGTATTTTCTTGCACTTTCCAGTGACAGAATATTTGAGTCCTTCATAATCCATTTCCTCTCTTGACTGCTGCTAACAAATATTTTTATTTTACCTTAAAAAAATCTCTCCCTGAGAGGAAATTCCTGATAAATGTTTTCCGTTGGACTTCCCACAGCACCTACATTAAACAGTTCTGACGCCAGTCATCATTTCCTGAGCTTCATGTTTTCTGCTGTTGTTTGTTTTTTAACTACTTTTATACTATCATCAAAGATACATCAGGCCTACTTTCTTAGGTGGTAGTTCCTTTCACTTTGAATATCCAAGCCCTCACTAAGTTTTCTACATAATAATTGGAAGAATTTGCAATAATTTTTGACCAGCTACTTTTCCAGTGTTCACCCAACTATATACTTAAAATAACTCTGCCTCAGTGACAGAGGAAAAAAGAATCAAACACTGTCTTAATGTGAACTAAACAGCCTTGCAAACTAAAGCTGTCATCTCAAAATTTATTCTGAGGAAGCAGCAAGGAGTAGTGGTAATAGCTCCAGACTGGAAATCTCACGAGAGGAGGTCTGTTGACTTTGAAAAACATTAGTGCCTCCAATTCACCAGGACTTGATGGCATGAGAAAGGGTATGTGCTCTCATGGACCTTAGAGTATAGAAAGGCAAATAAGACATAGAAAAGGATAGCCATAATTTGAAATCACATGGGGCCTGCACTATTAGAAAAATTAATCAAGTTAATGCCATGACAACGTGAATTTACAGTTGGTGAAGTGCACAAGAAAAGGCTAAGTGAGACCTCTTTAACCCTGAGATCCTTTCCTAGTGTTGCTAAACCATCTTTTGAAATCTCTTTCACCATATTGCCTTACGTGCCCTCCCATGTATACAACATTCTACCTTTCATCTCTGTGCCATTGTTCAGTTTGGTTTCCCTGCTTGGTGTGCTCTCCCTCTTGACTGTGATCTCTTGAAATCCCTAGCTCTTTTCAAAGTCCAGCTTGTTCTGCATTGCCTTTCCTAATCTCCCCAGTTGTTGGCGTTCTACCCTTTCCCAAATTATTTTGTACTGACTTTGTATTGTATTTTTTATCTACTTAATTGCACACACACTGTGTTTCCACAATACTGTGTAACCTGAAAGGCATTGATTGTTGCAGGTGTGAGTTTAGCACAATAACACAGTAGGAACTAGAGAAATGTTTGTTTATTATTGAATTAAAATGGAAGGAGGAGGTAATTTCTAAATGGAGTGTTCCGGAAAGACTTCATAAAGGAGAGAACAAATGATTTGGATGTTGTGTTTGCCACTAATATGTCCTTAAAATTGAGACATATAGGGTACATGATATCTAAGATCTTATGCAGTGCTATTTTTATTTGATTCTATGTATTGAGGGTTCTATGTGTTTAGAACAGGATGATGGCTATAATGCTGTACTTTGAGGCTAGAAGGCCGGGTTCTAAATCCCACTGTCAGGCAAAAAGCTATACCACTCAGAGCTTCATATGGGAAAATGGATGATAATATATCCTAGCTACCTTACCGGGTTGTTTTGAGGCTTTCATTAGGTAATAAGGCATAATGTGCTTTGCAAAAGAATGTTTTAACTTAAAAATTTTTAATTTTTTTTGATAAAGTTATCTGCCCTTCCCAATTGTTCTCACTCTGTTAAAATAAAAAACAAAAAATAAGACCCTCAACATAAACATGTATAGTCAGAGGGTGGGGTTGATATGGTAGAGTAAGAGGTAGCAGTTTTATATTAGCTCCTCTCCAACCTAATCTTACAACAACATAGAAAACATGCCAGACCAAATTCTGATTGGGAAAGCCAAGATAAACTCACAGTGAATCCAGTAGCAGTCTATGGAAATTCAGCTACACACAAGCCAACAGACCCAAACCTGGGTCAGGAACTTGCAGAGCACAGACCGGGAGGGCAGTGAACAGATACCTCTCCAGATCACACCACTTTGGAACCACTGAAAACTTACAAGCTCCTCTGACTGAATTGTGAAAACAACAGGATGTAAAAAGACAGAAGCTTAGCTCAGACATTCTCCCCAGAAGTGAACAGAGCTCAACCCTTACATAATGTCCAAAGTCAAGAAGTAGGCTAAAAAGTGAACAAGCAGAAAAAGAACCTGACCACCATAAAAATTATTATGGTGACAGGGAAGCTCAAGACAGAAACATAAAAGAGAGTGACTTTAAGACAGCTACAAACAAAGCCTGAAAGGAAAACACAGATTAGACAAAAACCCAACAAGAATTCCCAGAAGAGTTAATGAAAGAGGTTAAAAGAACAAAAATGTATTTTTTAAATCAAGTAAGAGTAGTAAAGGAAAATTGGTAAAAGAAATAAGACCTATCCAACAATATGTGAAAAGAGAATTAACAGCATGATAGAAGAGGTCCAAAATATAACTGAAGAAAATAACTATTTAAAAATTGTCAATTAGTAAAAGAGGTACAAAACTTCAATGAAGAAAATATTTTATTAAAATTTCGAATTGGTCAAATGAATGCTAATGACTCCATGAGATATCAAGAAATAATAAGAACAATGTCCAACGACTGAAAAATAAAAGACATTGTTAAAATATCTTATAGGAAAAAACAACTGATTTGGAAAATAGATCAAGAAGAGATAATTTAAAAATCACTAGATTGCTTGAAAGTCATGAAGGAAAAAAAGCTTCGATCTCATTTCAAGAAGTTATAAAGGAAAACTGCCCAGATATCTTAGAACCAGAGGACAAAGTAGAAATGGAAAGAATTTACTGGGCACCTCCTGAAAAAAATCCCAAAATGAAAACTCGGAGGATTATTATAGCCAAAATCCAGAACTTTTAGGTCAAGGAGAAAATATTGCAAGTAGCCAGAAAGAAGGAATTCAGGTGCCAGCAAGCCATAACCAAGGATCGCATAAATTACCCAGCAAAACTGAGTATAATTCTACTGGGGGGAAAAGAATATTTAGTGAAACAGAGGACTTTCCAGCATTCCCGGTAAAACACCTGAGCTGAACAGAAATTTTGATGTTCAAACAGAAGACTAAAGAGAATCATAGAAAGGTAAACATGAGTGAAAAATCATAATTAATTAACAAGGTTAATTAAGCTAAGTTAAAATGTTTATACTATCAGAACTTTATCATCAATAGGGATCTTAGAAGAAGAAGTCTACCAAGACAGAGAGCCTAGGTCTGACTCTATCATGTTGGGATGATCTCAAAAGAAGAATGGAAGGATGAAAAAGGGATATGTACTGGGAGAGGAAGGAAGAAGAATGGAGAAAATTATCTTGTGATATGTTATTAAATTGATTAGAAATCTGTAGTCTCTCAAAGTTGATTTTTTTTCTTTATAATATTGCTGTGATGATTTTCCTTTCTCTTTAAATAAGCTTATCTAACCCTTTGGGTTTTTTTTTTTTAGCTTTTTTTTTTAAACACTTCTTAGTTTTATTCATCAGTTTCATGGAGTTTCTTTCAGTTTTATTTCAAAATTTCCGTTTTGTTGCTTAGGTTAGTTCAAGTGTTTTTTTTTTATTTCATTTGTAATGCATTGAGCTTTTCTTTATCTTTTATTGTTGATTAAAATATTTAAAGATATATATTTCCCCGTAGGAATAGCGTTAATTGCATCCTATAGGTTTTGGTACTTTTTCTCATTGTAATTTTCTCTGATGAAATTTTCTGTTGCCTGTATAATTTGTTCTTTGACTCATTAGTTCTTTAGTATTTTATTTAATTTATAATTAATTTTAAATTGTGAAAGAGTCCTTAAATAGATATGATATATTGCATTATTAATAGTAAATGTTTTGTTTAATATTTTGATTTTCTACATTTTTGTTGATGCTTTATGTCCATTGGGACAATTGGAATCAATTATGTCTTAATGTCCATTGGGATCAATTTTTGAACATGTGTCATATTCAGCTAAGAAGTATGTAAATTACTTTCTCTTCCCATTCAGAAGTAGCTGAAGATTAATCATCTCTAATTTTTCTAAAGTTCTTTCCATGTCCATAACTTCTTTCCTGGTTATTTTTCGTTAGTTTTATCTCTGTCTAAAAAGGATGTATTGAAATTTTCCACTCTTAATAGTTTTGTCATTTCTTTCTTACATTAACTTTTTCCTTTAAGTATTTAGGTGTTATGCTATTAAATATATATGTGTATATATGTGTAATATATTTGTATTAATTTATTATCTGGGACATATTTAAGCACAATGTAATTTCCCTGCTTATCTCATTTTATTATATATCCATATTTACTATAGAATTGTCTGAAACCCCCCTCTTGGATCACTGCCTTCTCATGGCAGAGAGTCTTGTATTGTACAGGTTACCCAAGACAGACAAGTCATAGTAGAGAGTTCTAACAAAAGATGATCCATTTGGAGAGAAAAATGGCAGTGTCTTTGCTTAAAAAACAAAAAAAACACCACCCTGTGGACAGTACTAAAATGATAAAAGAGATGATATAGGAAGATGAGCCCCTCAGGGCAGAAGGTGTCCAGCATACTACTAGAGAAGAGTGGAAGACAGCTACAATAGCCCCAGTACTAAGGAAGCATCTGGGCCAAAGCCACAAGGACGATCACCTGTGGATGTGTCTGTTGAGAAAAGGAAAGTCTTATGCTGTAAAGGATCAGTATTGCATAGCAACCAGAAATGTAAGATCTAGGAACCAAAGTAAACTGGGTATGGTCAAACAGGAGATTGAAAGATTAAAATCAACATCTTGGGTGTCAGTGAACTTAAGTGGATGGGAATGGGTGAATTTAATTCAGGTGATCGCTATATATACTTCTGAGGGCAAGAATCCCTTAGAAGAAGTGGAGTAGCCTTCATAGTCAAGAAAAGTGTGAAAAAAGCAGCACTGGGATAAACTCTCAACAATGACAGAATATCTGTTCAGATCTAAGACAAACCATTCACCATCACAGTAAGATAACCCTATGCTCCAACCACTGATGCCAGAGACCAAAGTTGATCAGTTTTATGAAGACCTATAACATTTTCTAGAAATAACACCCAAAAAAAGATACCATTTTCATCATAGGGTTTAGAATGCTAAAGTAGGAAATCAAAAGATAATTAGAGTAACAGGTGAGTTTGCCCTTGGAGTACAAAATGAAGCAGGGCAGAGAATTTTGTTTTGTCAGGATAATTCACAGGTCATAGCAAACACTCTTTTTCAGCAACCCCAGTGGGTTTCTCTACTGGTTGTAGAGAACTGGTGGCTCTCTAAAGGTTGTCTCTACTTGTAGAATCTTGATGTTCAAGTCCTTAACAAGACTGTGGCTTATATAAGGAATATGGATAATAGTCCTGTTGCTTACATAGTATGCAAATTTAGTGATCTGAACCATATACCCAATGAACATTATTCTAAGTGTTAGAATTATTTATTTCAATATGTAACATTTTCATCATTTTAGTAGTATTTTAGAATGTACATTAGCTTAATGGACTGTTTTTGCTGATATATGCTGCTGCCTTTGATTATAGCAAAACATTCTGGAGGTGATCTGTAAATTCTTTCAGTTGGTGCTTTGCTTTTCTTTATTCAAAATTCCAGATAATTTTCTTGTATTATATCATCTATTACTGTGTATAGGCTTTTGTTAGGTTTTTCTATAAACCTAACAAAACCTAATCTATAAACCATTGGTTGTCTCTACACTCCATGTCTTTGAGATCAATGACTTTTGCTTGTGTAGAGATTTGTTCTTTTAACATTATTACCTTCTGCTTTTTCTTCCATTTTGTCCTTCATTTCAGTATTTTTGTATTTCCAATCTGTTATTCTTTCTTTTGCATTTTTAGAGAAACTTGCCACCACAGATTCACATTTTTCTATTTGGAAAATTATCTTTGCTGTGAAAACTATAAATTTGACATTTGTTCCCTTCTAACTTCTTCTTTATGATTTTTGTTTCTCTTTTGCACCATTCTGGGATGTATTGTTCTGTGATTTCTTTTTATTTCCTAGGCATTGGTTTCATCCAGCATTGGTACAACTCCCTTTGTCTTGTAAAATTTATTAAGGCAGTTTTTAATTTCTTGAAGAGTCTTGAACTTCCTTCTGACTTTAGTTTCTGTTGATTTACCTGATTATTCTTTTTTTTTTTCTTGCTTTTTGGAGAGGGGAAGGGTAGGCAGTTGGGGTTAAGTGACTTGCCCAAGGTCATACAGCTAATTTCTGTGTGTGTGTGAGTGTGTGTGTGTGTGTGTGTGTGTGTGTGTAAAGTGTTTGAGGTTGGATCTGAACCCAGATCCTCCTGACTCCAGGGCGGGTGTTCTACTCACTGTGCTGCCTAGCCGCCTCTCACCTTACCTGATTATTCTTTAAGTTTTTAATTAAATTGTCTTCTTGAAATCTTTGTTAGTTTTAAATAAAATGAAATCATATCATATAATAAAGTGCTTTTTGAACGTTAAAGTGCCATATGAAAGTTAGTTGTTAATGGTTATTATTACAGTCTTTTTCCTCTTTATATTTCCCTGTCATGTATTTATATATACATTTATATACTCTTTCCCCTTCTTTGGTGGATACAGTACCAGGTCTGTACTGCTAAGCTGCCTCAGCTTTCTTCCACATTGGAGCACTTATTTTTCCCTGTCCTAATTAGCTTCTGAACTGATAGAACTGGCCCCAGCTGGATTTCACTCCTCTTTTGCTGTGTCCTGGTATATCCTCTCACATTGGCTACATTGTCCTGCTGCCCTAGTTCCTTTCTTGACTCTAATTCTTTCTTTCTCTGTCTGGGCTGAATCAGTGTCTGTTACTTTCTGCAGGGTCTGGGAAGGGTGGAGTGAATGTTTTAGGTAGAAATTCTGTAATCTTGGGCTTCCTCAGCCTAGGGGCTACCCCATCCAGAAGGATTCTAATCTCTCTCTCCATATACATACATATACTTACCTAGAAAATATCAGTATTTTTTCTGTTTGTGCAAGGGAGTGGGAAATGGGTAGAAGTTGGGGTGTGCCATCAAACACTCTGAATCAGGAATATAATTTTTGTGTGGGTCCCAGGCATAAACCTGAGTCTGTTTGTACATCCCTACCAGACTATAGAAGTTAGTGGGAGAAGGGATGCTGAGTGGGTATTCTCCAGTTTTAGTTATTCAGGCTTTACCCCCCTTATTAGGCTTCTTGTTTTCTTGTTCTGTGAATTCAGCTGTAATTGAGCTGCTTCTAGAGCATAACTCCTCTTTTGGGAGGGTTTTGAAAATTAGAGGGAACAGGAGAAAATGTATAGTCTTACATCATGTTGGTCACATGACATAGAGCAAGTAGTTCCCAAATTAATTACCTGATAACTCATCTGGTGATGAGGCTCTTTCAGTTTAGGGTAAAATGGTCCTTGGATCACAGACAATCTTTGGTCCCTTAATATTAAACCTTTGTAGCATAGTACCTATATTAGATCTCCCTAAGCAAGTGATCTACTGTCATATCCTTGAAAAGATTCCTTTTAATCTTTTTCATGATTGTTTCAGCAGTCACAGGCCAACAGAAATTTGCTAAAGGCTCATCCTTCACAGCGAAATAGACTTAAAAGAGAGAAAGCACAAAGATAGGAATGACCAGAAGCAGTCATACAAGAAAATGCTAGTGTTTCTTCATTATAGAAATGAGGGGGGAAAGGAGAGCAGTCAAGAAATGCTCAGGCCAATTCTTAGATCAGTATCTGAAAGTGAAGCTTTACTTCATCATAATGGGTCATCAGACCACTCTAGGAGGTGTCCATTGTGTACTCACTTCTCTTCACGTAAGTTCACTTTTTTATATGACTATTTTGGGGAGATAGAAGTTGAATTAGCACTTTCTGTTACATAAAAACTAGTGATATTTCCCCCATTCACTTGTTTACGTGCAGTTATTGAGGCTCGTTGTTGTTGGCTAGTTGAGTAGAACCACCTATGCTGTCCAACTATAGTTTTTTTAAAGGCAGCTGCCAAGACTTAGCTCCTACTTACAGAAATGTGGTGATTGAAATGCCTTTTTCCAGCAGAGCTTTTCTCAAGCAATCTAGAATGTGCTGAAACAGATGTTTCTTAACCTATCTGCATGTTCTTTATATCATGTGCTTTGTTGAAATCTCGTCATGTTGATTGGCTCAGTTTTTGATACTCCGCACCATCCCAGCTCCCTCTGTCACCTCCCCCCATATGACTGGAGGGTAGAGTGTCCAAATCCTCCCAAAGCCTTCCTTTATGAGGGGCTGGGATCTAAGTTTTCCAGGTAACTTTCCACTTCCTTTCAACAGCTCTGCTTGCTTTCCACTCCACAGAAACATCATGCTTCCCTCTGTGAGTGCCCTCTAGTTCCCCCTCCTTTCCTTTCTTTTCAGCTTCTTTTCGTGTATTGTCTTCCTGCAATAGACTGTGAGCTCTTTAAGGAGATCAAGGGTTCTCTTTATTTTTCATATTTGTTTTCTCAGCACTTAGCACACAACCTGGCACACAGTAGATGCTTAATAAATGTTTATTTAGTTGAATTCTGTGGGTTTCGGTATATATACAGTGTCCTTAGTCTGTAAATGCTTAATTTTATTAGACTTAGATACATCAGGACCTAATATTGAGGTGGATTGAGTTATAGATCTTTCAGTTTTTGGAGGGTAGAGAATCAATCAGTCAGCAAGTACTTATTAAGTATTTGCTATGTGTTAGGCACAGGGAATGTAAAAACAGAAGTGAAATAGAGCCTGCCCTTAAGGAGCTTACATTCCATCAGGAGAGATAGCATGCACATATTTTGTGAGAATACTATATAAAATATATAAATGTATTTACATATATATATTTGTATATTAACATTTATACACAAATGTTTAAATAGTGAGAGGCAGAGGTGAGTGTATTCCAGGCATGGAGACAGCATAGAGAGAATAAGGTCAGTTTGAATGGATTATAGGAGCACAGAGGGAAGTGACATGTAATAAGGCTTCAGAGATAGTTTTGGAGCAGGTTGCAAAGGGTATTAAATGCTGAAAATAACAGGTGATGTTTGAGCCTAAAGGGAAATGATATAATTTATTGAGAAAAGGGAGTGACATGGGCAGATCTGGACTTTAGGAAAATCCCTTTGACAGATTCATGGAGGATGGATGGGGGTGGGGAGGGATGAGCTAGGAAGGTCAATAATGGGGATATTGCAATAGTATAAGTTAGTAGTTGTGAGGATCTCAACTATATTGGTGGCTGTATGACTAGGATGAAGATGCTAGAGATATTTTTAGGGAGAAATAATAAGATTTGGCAGTGGAATACATATGTAGCCATGGTGAAAGAGTGGGGATACCAGCCTGGGTGACTAGGAGTATGGTGCTGCTTTCAGTAAAAATAAGGAAGTTCAACAGAGGAGCACTGCATTATGAGGAAAAGACACTTAGTTCTTCTGAATTTGAAATGTCTGTGGGATATCCAGTTGACAGTTGGTGAAATTGCTCTGGGGCTCAAGAGAGAGACTAGGTTTGTCTCTATAGATCTGAGAGGTATATATATGACAGACATCTATATGATAATTAAACCCACAGGAACTTATGAGATTACCAAGTAAAAGTAAAAGTAAATGGAGAAAAGGGACATATTCCTGGACTCATTGTCAAAATTCAAATCACTACAGCAGTGTATATGGGAAGACCCAAATTGTACTTCTGGCCCAGACATTCTCTAGCTATTACTGTGGACAGGTTCTTTAACGTCTCTGAGCCCCACAAGTAAAAACTGGATGCTAAACACTGCATAAAGTTATGTGGAAGCTCTTCAGAAACTGCAAAATAGAATGTGAACTCCTTAAGGGTGGGGCTTATTAATTTTTGTACTTTTATCTCCAGGATCTAGCACAGTTCTTGGTGTATAATAGCCATTTAATAAATGCATTGATTGATTACAGTGGTCTGTTTAAAAAAAAGTACAAATCCTAAAAGTGGATCCATCTCAATCACTAGTTCTAATTGATGAATTGGAATAACAGGTATAGACCCTTCCGAACCCCACCCCTCCAAAACAAAACCCAAGGTGGGAAAGTCTTACTATGGAAACTCCCTTCTGAGATGTGGTTTGGTGGCATATTTGTAATTTACAGTCTTATAGAGTTGCATGGTGGCAGTGAGAGATCATGTAGACCTGGCTTTAGTCACAGAGCCAGTTGGTGTTGGTGGCAAAACTTGAACCTAGGTCTTCCTCATTCCAAAGCCATTTTATTTTATTTACTTCTCAGTGGATATATATGGAAGTGCATACTCTATAACAGCTCTGCTACAGTTTGGGTTCTCTCTAGTCTCTGTCTCACATTTTTCTCTAGTTGCGCTGGTCTTCCTCCTTTCTCCTCTTATGCATAGTTTGTCAATTGGTTCCTTTACCCATTTAAGCTCAGTTTGGTTCCCAGATCTAGTCGTCGCGGTAACAAATGTTCCCCTAGCTTCCCCATGGAATTATAGGAATCTATACCTTCTTACTTCCCATTGAGTCAGATGGTAGGATTAAATGAAATGGAGTGGCATCTTTGAAAGCACATTATGAACTGTGCCAAAATGCTATGTGATTGGGGTGTGGCATTATTATTCTATGGTTCATGGCCCAGCTCTGAACATAGGCGGAGTGGCAGAAGCAGGAAGAAGGCTTTATGTTCCCCTCCCAAAGGGATCCGTGAATGCTTTGGTTAGACTCTTTAATCATGTATTACACTTTGTAGTCTCTCTCTTATTAGTTGGCAAGATCTTTGAATGCAGGAACTTTGTTGTTTCTAGCTTTAGTGTAAGAAGCACTATGATTGAATTGTACAATCAGATGTTTGTTATATTGAATTGAATTCAAGGTTCTAAAGATAGAAGCAACCTTGTCATCTGGTTTAACTTCTTGCCTTCATGCAGGTATGGTAGTTTTCTTATCTTATGGAAAGACAACTAAGGCCTGGTACTTTTGACTTGCTGGATGATATATTGAATCACTGTCACTGTGAATTTAGCAGATACTTTCCTCAATGTCTAGGCATTAGTTAGATTGAGAACAATAAGTGCAGAGGAGGCAAAGGAGAGGAAACTCACATGGTCTCCTTTGTAGCCACGCTGACTATTACCACGAGTGTTCTACTGCCCTGGATACAGACAGATACTTGTTTACAGAAAGTACATAGAAGTGTGTCAAGGTGACTGCACCCCACTAGTGAAGCCAAATAATGCAAAAGTGCAGTAGCATTGAAATGGAAACAAAAGGAAAAAATTTCTCACAGAGAAAACTTTGCAGAGAAAACTACTACAGTTATTGAAAAAATGAGTAAGGTTAAATTAGGTTCTGTTACAATGAATAAAATACTATGAGATAAAAGAAAGAAAGGAGAGAAATCTCAGAAGAAATGAGTAATAATGAAAAAAGAACAGCTCATTCCCAGAAGAGATAATGGAACAAACATAACAACCTCCAGAGTGGCTTAGCAGTTCAGTAAAAGAATATTTTATATCTATAATTATGGTGATAAAAATCTCTTCAGAACATAAAAATGACAAACACGAGAATCAACAGCTTAGAACAGATGGTAAAAAAATAAAATAAAATAAAGTAGTGATCTCTGAAAATAGAAACTAGCCAAGACAAAACCTAAAAATTCAAAGATGGAAGAACAAGTATCAGATCAAAAAACCAAGAGATAGTGAAACTCAAAGAATACTTGAGATCTCTACAAACTGAAATGCAAAGCTCTGGATGACAACTGAATAATTATTGACCCGCCAGCAAAATATGATGAAACTTAGAGCCTAAATGCCACACTTCCATACATAGTACAAGAAAAGTTCATGGAAATATTGAAAATAGAGGCCAGGGGCGGCTAGGTGGCGCAGTGAATAGAGCGCCGGCCCTGGAATCAGAAGGACCTGAGTTCGGAGCCCGGCCTCTGACACTTAATCCGCACAAACAAAAACCTAGCCGTGTAACCTTGGGCAAGTTACTTAACCCCAATTGCCCTAAAGGGGCGGTTAGGTGGCGCAGTGAGTAAGAGTGCCGGCCTCGGAGTTGGGATGACCCGAGATCAGATCCGACCTCAGAAAATGAGCACCCACGCATAAATCAAATGACTAGCCGTGTAACCTTGAGCAAGTTACTTAACCCCAATTGCTTTAAAAAAAAAAAAAAAAGAAAAAAAAAGAAAATAGAGGCCAAAGGGCAAATACATAGAATTCACAAGATGCCATTAGAGATTCTAACTTTAATCACTGAGAAATATAGTTGCTAATTTCCAGAACTTCAGAGTCAAAGGGATTTTAGCGTGTTGTTAGCAGCCAAGAGGGGATAATTTTCATTCCATCCATAAAGTAAGAGGGTAGGAGATAGATATCTCCGGCTATAGTTCCCATTTTCCACACAGATGCCAAAGTGTTTTTCTGAAAGTGCATGTCTGACCATGTGTAGCGTCAATGCAATATTTACAGCATCCATGATCACAATAAAGACTGTGACTATAAGTATCACATGACATTTGATTGCAAGTATACCAAACTCACCAGATAAAGGATAGAACCGAAACATTTATTTAGATACCAGAAAACCAAATACCCAAACCAGCAAGCTGATTCCATCATAGCACCAAAGATATTCAGAAGCCATAAAAACACTGAGAGCCACAGCATCCTTCATCCTTCCCACAAACCAATACAAGATCAATATTTACTCACAAACCTATTTCCTCAATGAGTGTCCTCCCTCTTCCAACATCTGGCTAGCTCTGACCAGCTTCCTGTGGGCTCTGCTTCCCTTTAGCAAACTCCTCCCACCACAGGCTCCATGTGACTACATTCAGCCTATTAGGGGGCAGAGTTTACTTTCAAAGCAGGGGAGGTCTTCATACCCTCACCCCCCCCCCCCGGTCTATTATGGGGCAGGGAAGATCTTCAAATTCCCATTCCAATTACACCGTGTCAACCCCTTCCCCACACACCATAGGATCCAGCAGCTCCCTATTACCTCCAAACTCAAATATGAGCTCCTCTGTTTGGCATTTAAAACTTTTCACAACCTCATACATTCTTATCTTTCTTATTTTCTTACAAATTATTCTCTTCCATGTACTCCACACTCCATTCATACTGGCCTACTTGCTGCTTCTAGCACTGGACTCCATGCCTCTGGACTCCATGGCTATCTTCAAGTTCTGGAACATACTCCTGCTTCTTTGAGTCCCTCTTTTACTTCAAATTGGGCATTTGCTCAAGGGCCACTTTATAGATGAAGCCTTTCCATATCCCTCCCAGCTTCCAGTACAATTTCCTATAAAAATTACCTTGGCTTTATTTTGTATATGTCTTCCCTGATAAAATACAAGCTCCTAAAAGGCAGGAAGTGATGCAGTTTTTTGTCTCCCCAGCATCTAGTGTAATTCCTGGCACATAATGGGTACTTAACCAATGCTCATTGGTTTATTGATTCCTTACTTGACCATAGAGGGAACTGCCTCACTGGAATTTCCCTACATCAATGAAAACACAGGTCTGGTCCATAGTAATTACAATAGGTAGAATTGGCAAGATTATAGTTTTAGAGGAAGACTTAAAAAGTTTCTATTTTAGCAAACCACACTAATGTTGCTTGATTGGAGGGAGGCTGATAAAAGTCAACAAAGTCTGTGTTATACAAAGACACTATATAAACTGAATAACTTCTTCAAATTTTTATATAGAGAGATTCTTAGGATCCCTGCTATAAAGAATAAATAGCAAGACTTCTAGTTAGATCAGTTATTTGTAAATAGATTGATGTTTTTCCTGTACTTAACAGTATATGAAATCTTAACAATCTGCTTATCTTACATAGTCTTAATATTTGTCCCCAAGACCTTGTTCCTAGCATTTTAAAATGTCTTTGGCAAGTTCTTCTCCCTAAAGTGTATGGTGGTAAATCTTAACTCATGCCTGAATTATTCCCACTTCTAAATAAGTAACATCAAAATAGTCATGTTTTATTGTAGATAGAATCATGATAATTCCATCCAATGGTAATCACTAGAGCCAAACAATTTGCTAATGCATTGTGGACTGACAGTGTTCCATTGGGTGATGATAGCTTTTCACATATAGTTAATATTATATTTGAGTCCAAAATCAGTTTCATAAGTACAAGATGGGAGAGGCATGGCTGGATAGAAAATTGTCTGAAAAAGATCTGGGGTTTTTAGTGGACTGTAAGTTCAGTGAACCAGCATTCTGTTATTTCAGCCAAAGAAAAAACTGATGTTGGGGGGCGGAGCCAAGATGGTGCCATAGAAGCAGGAAAATTCTGTGTGCTCCCCCTATAATGACCTCAAAAACCTATAAAAATGACTCCAAACAAACTTTAGGGCTGTAAACTAAAAATAAACATTAAATTTAATTAAAAAAAAGAAAAAAATGATGTCCTCTTGGGCACCATTAAGAGAGACATAGCTTTAGAAGGCAGTTTTGCTGTACTTCACTCTGGTCAGACCACATTTTTGGTGTAGTTTTCAAATCTTGGGCAATTTTTTTTAGAAAGGAAATTGATAAACTGGAAAATGTCCAGGAGGATGACAAGCAGAGTGGTGAAGTACCTGAAGTCCATTTGAGCATTGGAAAGAGCTGTGGAGCCAAGATGAAGTACAGACAGTAATCCAGTTGAAGTCTCCCAATATTCCCCTTCCAAACAACTTTAAAATAACCCTTCAACTTTTGAGCGGCAGAGCCAATAAAAAATCAGTGAGACATTTTTTTGGCCTAAGACAATTTAAGAAGTTTGTGGGAGAGTTCTGTGACACCTGAATGGAGGCTTGTTTGCAGCACAACAGCAGCAGTAGTGGTCTTGGAAATGGCTTGGAGATCAAAGAGAGAGATATTTTAAAATTTTATTTTAGACTCAAATATTAGAACACAAATACAGAACAGAGAAAAGAAACAATGTATTGTAAACTTAAATATTGGAACTTAAATACAAAGAGTGGAAAAAGCATGTTATGTGCACAGCAGAACATAAGAGATGATTCAAAATATGTAACAATAAATTTTCATTACAAAAAAGCCTGTGTGATAAATACAACACATCTTGTTGAGAGCTGGCCATATTTTCTTTGCTTCCTTGTAAGTTTTCTTTTGTTCTCTGCTATGCACTTTTTTGCTTTGTTCTCCCCCTCCCCCAAAAAGGCTACAATTAAGTGTGGCTATATTTATCTATAGCTATAGATACATATACATACATACATGGATATTTAGACATATACTTTTCCAAACATACTGTACTCCTGATCTTTGTTTTTATGTTTGTGCATATCTCTTGCTTCCTATCCCTTTTTCCTCCTCTACTTTACTTCTACCTGCTGCCTTGCCCTTCTATTACTTTCCTACCCTCTTCCAAATATCCCTCCCCTAACCTTCCATTCCCATAAATCTAAACACCCTTCTATAGCCCACTATAACCTATTCCCTCACCCTCCCCTCTAGAGAGTCCTCCTTTATTCTACCACTCCCATTGATCTAAACACTGTTCTATACTCCCTTTTTGCTATTCCCTCACCCTCCCATCTAAAGATCCCTCCCCTGTCCTCTCCCTGTTCCCTATCCCCTTACCTTTTTTATTTCTTTGGAATTTAGACGACTTTTAGACTCTTCTAAATATATAAGTATTCTTCCCTCTTAAACCCATACCCAATGAAATTAGGTTACCAAAACTACCAGTCCTCCTCCCTCATCTAATTCCTCTGTATCGATTCTTCCTATTTACCTCATTTGTATAAAATAATTACTCTTTTTAGTTGTTCCTAAATGGTTTTACTTTTTAAATTCATATCATATTCAGGTATACCCCAATATTTCTTATGAGCTACCCAGTTATTAATAAGAATCTTAGACATACATTTTGCATTTTATGTATATAAAAAGTAAAAGGTCTGTCATTACTGAATCCCTTATGTAATCAGTCTTTGGTATGTACCTTATGTTTCTCTTGGCTCTTGTATGTCAAATCTTCTATTAAGTTCAGTTTTTTTTAATAAAGTCTTGAAAGTTTGACATTTGATCAAATGTCCATTTTTTTCATTCAGGATTACTTTTACTGGATATGATATTTTTTTGGCTGAGAGCCCCAGTCCTTTTGCTCTTTGATATATAGTGTTCCAAGACCTGTGGTCCTGTAATGACTCCACTGGTAGGTCTTGTGTGATTCTAAATGTGGCACCATCATATTTAAATTGTTTTATTCTTGTTGCTTTTAATATTTTATCCTTGAACTGGGGATTTCAAAATTTGACTATAATATTCCTATGAGTTTTCTTCATAGGATCTTTTAACTGGTGATCAAATAATTTTTTCTATTTCTATTCCCCCCTTGTTCTAATGCTTCAGGATAAATTTCTTTAATTATTTCCTTTATTATTGTGTTAAGATTCTTTTTTTATCATTGCTTTCAGTTAGTCCAATTATTTTTATGTTTTCTCTTCTTGATTTATTCTCCAAATGTTTTGGAATTTTTTTTTTTTTGCTTTTTGGAGTGTGGAAGGTAGGGCATTTGGGGTTAAGTAACTTGTCCAAGGTCACATGGCTAGTTTTGTGTTAAGTGTCTGAGGCCAGATTTGAATTCAGGTCCTCCTTTCTCCAGGGCCGGTGCTTTACTCACTGTACCACCTAGCTGCCCCTGTTGTCTTTCTTATAAGATATTTCACTTTCTCTTCTATTTTTTCAATATACATATTTTGTTTAATTATTTCTTGATCTCTTATGATTTCACTGGCTTCTCCCTGCCCAATTCTAATTTTCAAGGTGTCATTTTATTCCTTAAGTTCTAGATCTCTTTTTCTGATTGGTTGACTTTCCTTTCATACCCTTCTCATTTTTCTTGGATTATTTTTAGTTTTAGTTTTTAGTTTTTCCTCCATCTCTGTCATTTGATTTTGAAAGTCTTTAAGGTCTTATATGAATTCTTTCTGGGCAGGTGACCATTTGATGTTACCTTTTGGGGTAAAAGAGGGTTCCTTTACTTCAATATTCTCCTCTGAAGATCAACTCCAGTCTTTTCTATTCCCATAATAGCTTTCTATGGTTGGATTCTTTCTCCTTTACCTGTGCATTTTTAGTGGTAATAGCTAAATTTTTGTAATCACCTCTAGCCCTGGTATGTGAGGGATATATAACTCATATCATCAGTTCTCCCTGTAGCCTGGAACTGAAGCCAAACCTCCAATCTCCTGTAAGTGCCCACAGCTGAGGGCTTTCTGCCCCACTGCTTCTACATTCACCGGACCTGTGCTGGTTCCTTCTGGCCTGGCTACTCTTCACAGCACAGCTGGGTCTGGCATTCCTTATTAGCAGAATTTCACTCTATCTTTCCTATCTCAGATGGCAAACTCCCCTCACTATCCCAGGGTAAAAGTTCCCCTCTGACTGGGTCCAAGGTAGCCTCTCAAACCAACTCACTCCAGGGCTCACCACCACAAGTGGACTCTAGCCTGAAGGTGTTTACTCTTCACAGGGACCAAACCTCATCCTGGGATTTTTCTTCTGATCTTCTCAAATTGTCCCAGGAAGACCCTTGATGTTCCCCTATTTTTATTTATTTTTACCCACACTTTGTGCATCCTCAGTTGCTTTTTTGTGGGGGAAAATCTTGAAAACTTGGAATTTTTTGACCTACTTTGCCATCTTCCCAGAATCCTCTGATGAGAGATAAATGAAGAATTATTGGACTTCCTGAGAGGCATGACCAAAAAATAGAGCCTAGACATCATCTTTCAAGAAATTATCAAGGAAAACTGCCCTGGTATTCTAGAACCAGGGGGCAAAATAGAAAATGGAAGAATCCACCAATCACCTCCTGAAAAAGATCCCAAAATGAAAATCCCCAGGAATATTAAAGGAAAATTCCAGAGTCCCCAGGCCAAAGAGCATCCAGAAAGAAGCAATTCAAATATCATGACACCAAAATTAGCTTCACAGAAAGTTTAGCAGCTTCCACATTAAAGAAACAGAAGGGGTGGCTGGGTGGCACAATGAATAGAGCACCAGCCGTCCAGTCAGGAGGACCTGAGTACAAATCCAGCCTCAGAAATGGAACACTTACTAGCTGTGTGACCTTGGGCAAGTCACTTAACCCCAATTGCCCTGCCTTCCCCCTCCAAAAAGCAAAAAAAAAAGCAGAAGACTAGCAATATGATATTCCAGAAGGCAAAGGAGCTAGGATTAGAAGAAAGAATAACCTACCCAGCAAAAGTGAGAGTAATCCTTCAGGGGGGAAATGGATATTTAATGAAATAAAGGACTTTCAAGCATTCTTGAAGAAAAGACCAGAGATAATAAAAAAATTTGAATTCAAACACGACTCAAAAAAAGCATTAAAAGATAAGCATGAAAGAGTAATCATGAGACTTCATGAAGTTAAAGTATCTACATTCCTATATGGGAGGGTGATAAGTGTAAGCCCTGATTATTTTATCATTATTATGGCAGTTAAAAGGATTCTACATAGAGGACGTGAGTGCAAGTTAAATGTGTTCGGATAATCTTAAAAAAATATGAAGGGGTGAGAAAGAGGGATACATTGGGAATAGGGTTGGGAGACGTAGGAGGGGGAAATTTTTCTTACAAAAAAATCGTGCAAGGAGGAGCTTTCATCCTTGAGGGGAAAATGGTGGTAGCAGCACAATGCTTGAACCTCCCTTAATGGAATTGATTCAGAGAGGCAAGAATATATACATATGTACATATACATATATGTGCATATAGAAATCTATCTTATACAATGTGGAAATTGTAGGAGAGGGGATAAGAAAGATATGGGAGATGATAAAAGGGAAAGTGGATTTAGGGAGGCAGTGATCCAAAACAAAGCTGACTTTTGAGGAGGGGCAGAATTAAAAGAGAGAAGAAAAAGTAAGAGAAGATAGGCTAGAGGGAAATACACAGTTAGTAATCATAACTGTGAATGTGAATAGGATGAGCTCACCCATAAAACAGAAGAGGATAGCAGAATGGATTAGAAACCAGAATCCAACACTGTATTGCTTACATCAGACACACTAGAAACAGAAAGACACATGCAAAGTTAAAATAAAAGGCTGGAGCAGAATCTATTATGTTTTAGCTAAAGTAAAATAAAGCAAAGGTAGCAGTCATGATCTCAGACAAAACAAAGGCAAAAATAAATGTAATTTTAAAAGATAATTAGGGAAACTACATTTTGTTAAAAAAAAAAGTACCATGGTCAATAAAATAATATAAAAATTACAGCAAATTTCTCTGATAAAAGCCTCATTTCCCAAAAATATAGGAAACAGAGTCAGATTTTTAAAAGTCAGAACCATTTCCCAATTAATAAATAGCTACAATCAGGCAATTTTTAGAAAAATGAATCAAAGCTATCTATAGTCTTGTGAAAAATGCTCTCAATCGTTATTGATTAGAGAAAGGCCAATTAAAATAACTCTGAGGTATCACCTCACACCTATAAAAAATGAGAAGTGCTAGATGAGGGAAAATAGGTACACGTAACTGGTCCAACCATTTTGGAGAGCAATTTGGAACTTTTCCCAAAGGGCTATAAAGCTGTTGATCCCCTTATACTGCTACTATATACTATGCTATAGTATACTATACTGTATCCCAAAGAGATCAAAGGAAAAGGACCTATATACACAAAAAATATTTATATTACCTTTTTTGTGGCGGCAAATAATTGGAAATTGAGAAGATTCTCATCAATTAGAGAATGACTGAACAAGTTATGGCATATGATTGGGATAGAATACTACTATACTATAAGAAATAATGAAGAAGATAGTTTAAGAAGAAAAAAAGCAAGACACAGTAAGACCTGTATGAACTGGTTCAAAGTAAAGTGAGAGGAACTGGGAAACCATTGTAACAGTAATAGCAATGTTGTAATGATGATCAACTGTGAAAGATTTTGCTACTCTGATCAGTAGTACAATGATGAAAGATAATTCCAAAGGATCCGTGATGAAAAAATTCTGTCCACCTCTAGAGAGAGAAGTGATGAACTCTGAATGCAAACTGAATTGTAATTTTCTTGGTTTCTTCATTTTGTTGGCTTGTTTTACAATATGGCTAATATAGAAATTTGTTTTGTATGATTTCACATATATAATTGATATCTTTTTTGCCTTCTCTGTGGATAGGTATGGGATGGGAGGGAGGGAGAGATTTTGGAACTAGAAATTTAAAAATAAAAGAATGTTTAAAATAAATAAATGATAATAAAAAGGAAAGAACGGAAAATGTCATCCTGGAAAAGAGAGAACATGGGGGAGATATGATATCTGTTTTAATGTATTTGAACTTCTATCATATGGACAAAAGATTAGAATTTGTTCAGTTTGCCCCCAGAGGGTGGAACTGGAAGCAGTGAGTGGAAGTTACAAAGAGCCAAATTCAAATTTAATGTTAGGAAAAACTTCCTAGTATTAGAGTTGTCCATAGGTGAATTGGGTCCCTCAGTGGGTAGTGAGTGTCCCTTCAGTGAAGAGCTTAAAGCAGATGGCGATGACTACTTGCTGGCCATGTTCTTGAAGAGATCCTTTTTCTGCTTTAAGTTGGACCTAGCCGGACCATTGTGGGAAGGGGAGAGGGAAGAATGGCAGTGAAGGAGAGTGAAAGTATGGGCCTAACTGGAGAAGCTGGTGGTTTTGGGGAACAATGGAAAATAAATTTGGGTAGCTATGATGAATTTAGAATATTATCATTATTATTTACACTTGATAAACTGCTAATAGGAAACTATTATAGGTTCCTGAACCAGGTAAGTGAAAGAGTAATAATGAAAGTATATTTTTGGAAAGAAAATAGTCTGACACTGGAGGATCAGGGTAGATTAGAATGATGGGTGGCAGAGAGAGAAGTCAGGAGCATAATTCAGTGCTTTAGGCATTAGATGATGAGAGGCTGGGTCATGGTGGTGTCAGTGGAACTAGAGAGGAAGAGTCTGATGACTCAAGTATCTCAGTACCCAAATCTGAGCTGATGGTCGGTGGGAAAAGTGAGAATAAAGAGAAACCTTTTAAAGGAAGAATTAAGATAACTTGATGATTGATTCAATTAAATGGACAAAGGAGTGGAAGAAGACTGAATGTTCCAAAGAGTCTAACTTACGTGACTAGGTGAACTGTGGCAATCACAGACACAAAGAAGGGTGACTCACGTGAAAAAGGTGATTGTGGCTCAAGGTAACCATAGAGAAATTTCACTAGCCCTTTAGTGGAACAGTGCCTGTTAAATGAAAAAGGCTTTTCTTCCTTGCTGTGCTGTGAATATTGACTCAAGCTTTCCCTCTGCTGGGCTACTACATTATTGAGGCACAAGTGATAGCCTGAAGCATACTACTATTCAGTGCTCTTGTGTTGAAAAAGAATGTGAGCACTGTTTTGTAAATACCTCTAGAACCAGGAGGAAAAGAAACATACAATAATGAAAGCACCACTAGAAGTCAACCAAGCTCATATCAATTGGAAAAACCAACGGGATAAGGAAGCCTATTTCCCTCCTACAGAATTTATAAGCTCTGGGGCATCTTTATTCCAATTCTAGTTTTGGAATACTCCTGAGGGGTGACAGTTCCTCTTGAATGCCATTGGCTTGAACCCCTATTCCTGTATGTTATTCTTATCATCAATTGCCAGTTAGAATGAATAATTAGTAATCTCCCTTATGCATTGGATTAAGTTCCTTTCAGTAAATATGTGGGAAGGCTATAGGTACAGAATGTAGCTACAGATGCTTTGTTGATCAGTTTTACTTACTGTTTTTTTCTTTATGTCTTTGTAACAAGGGAAGGTTCATTCATTGGTGAGGTGAAGTTGATATCTAGAAATATTATGATGCAAAAACAAAAGGCACTGATAAAACTGTAGGGGAAAGTTTTTGTTGAGTTATCATGAGAGTCTTTAATTCCCATTCTTTACTCTTTGCAATCATAATTGTCACTGCCAGATTCCTGCTATTCACTCTCTGGAGTTTGCCACCAGCTTTAGCTGCCTTTTCTTTTCACCTTTATTGCCTCCTTGTTCCCTGGGACAAGAATTACAGAGACAAATTTTGGCTTGATATCATGAAAATCTTCCTAACAATTAGAGCTAGCTAAAGATGGAATGGGCTGCTTCAAGGGTAGTGAGTTCCCCCACAATGAAAGTCTTCAAGTGGAGGCTGAATGCTGCATTATTGGGGATGTGGTAGGGGAAATTCTTAGGGATATATGTGACTAGATGGCTGTTGAGCTATCTTCCAACCCTTAGATTCTGTGCTGCTTTGAACAATAAGGATAGTATTGTAATAAAACAAATGAGAAATAATTAGGACCTGAACTACTATGGTGGCAATGTAAATAGGGAGAAGGGAATGGATATGAGGGATATTACTGAGGAACAATCAACAAGACTTGATCATTATGTAGATGTTGCAGATTCCTACCCCCCCCCCCCCCATTAAAGGGCTTCAATCCCCTGATCAGACTTGTTGTGGATAGTGTTTCTGTTCATGTATGGTTTGGACTCTGAGGTCCCTTCTAGCTCTAAGATTGTTTTATTCTTTTGTATTACTAGGGCCTGTGCTCAGGTGAATGTCACAAGAAAATTTACCCAAGGTTTATGGCACTCTGTAAGTGAAACCCCATTGAAAGTCATGGTTCACAAGTACCCATTATTGTGTCTCCTTTTATCAGTAAATGAATGCAGGAGTTCAAAGTCAGATCCTTAATCAGACAACAAAAACTAACAAGATACATAGATAAGATACACTTTCCAAATGGTTATTATACCACCAATGAAAGGGGCACATATAGAATATGTGACCAGGGAACATGCCTGGAGGGTTCACATGTGTGGAGCAAGGGACTATGCAAGGACTATCCTCTTGAGAGTTTGTCTCTTCAAGAATCTACTCTCTCCTTACCTCCCACCAATCCCCAGTAAACCTGTAGAAGTAAGCTGTAGTTCAGTTGTGACACCCTTTAGCCAATATTTATGATCAAGTTATCTCTGTCAGAGATTTCATGGAGTATTGTGTAACTTTAATGTGTATGTGGCAGGTGCCTTTAAGGTGAAAAATTCCTATAGTGAGTCAAATAACTTTGTAATAGGCACCAAGCACAGCATCATTTTGTATGCCCTATATGTTTAAGATAATTGAATGACTATACAGCTTGAGTCTGCAATAGAATGCTGTTTGTGAAAGCTTCCCTTTTTCATTCACATTTTCACATTTCTTAATGATCAGTCCATCAGTGCCCTCAAAGGAGTGTTCCTTCAAGAACCTCGTCTTTGACATACATACTAAATGGGATATCCTAACCTGCAGCAGAGTAGGGGGAAGGGTGATGAGAGGGGGGATGATGAAGGGGAGGACATTCTGGGGGGAGGGAAGGTTGGAAGTACCCACCTTCGAAGAGGGACAGGATCAAAGTAGGGAACGGACCAGGTGGGGGGGTGGGATGGATGGGAGGGAATTAAAAGCAGCCTTTTACAATATATCTACTATGGTAATGTTTTGCATAGCTATCCATGTACAATACATACTAAATTACTTATCTTCTCAGAGGGAATGGGTGACAAGAGAGGAAGGGAATTGATCTGAAATTTGAGGTCTTAAAATTAAATGTTTCAAATATATACAAATACTATTATTAATACTGTTTTGCATGTTGGGAGATAAGATGTGCAGGCATTGGGTCACAGAGATCCAACTTGCTCTAATGGAAAAGTCAAAGGTATGGGAGAAGATATGGGAGAGAGTAGATTGGACAAGGGGATATCTTGTGGGACTGCTATTTTGGGATGGTGGGTAGGGGAAAAATTGTAACTCAAAATCTGGCGGAAATGAATGATGTAAACCAGGAGTTAATAAAGCATTTGTTGAAAAGAAAAAATAAAATAAAATTTGCATTAAAAAAAAAAACCAAACCTCGTCTTTGTATGTATATTGGGTCGACTCCAACTGTTCCTATCATCTTTATTTTCTTTAGGGTCCTTTCTGTGCAACACATAGGACACTAATGTTGTAGACTTAAATGTGACAGTTATACTGTCATTGATGGAGAAAAGCTTATTATAGAAATCTTGAAAGATTTTCTTCCATTTTTACCTGCTTGTTGTCCTAGTTTCATTGTTAAATTCTCTTGGTTTTACACACACACACACACACACACACACACACACACACACACACCATATATACACTTTGGATACCTTTTTTAAAATGACTGTTTCTGTTCTTTTATTCCATACCAGGGTTATTATTCTGGGGTCTGTGAACTTTTTTATATTCAATTTTGTTTATTTTTAGTTTATATCATTCATTTCTACAATGTTTTGAGTTACAAATTTTCTCCCCATCTTTCCCCTACCCACCACCCCAAAACAGCAATCCCACTGTATACCCCCTCCCCCAGTCTGCTCTCTCCTATATCCTCTCCCTACCCCCTCTGACTTTCTAGCAGGGCAAGATGGATCTCTATACCCTAGTGCCTGTATTTCTTATTCCCCAGTTGCATGTAAAAATAATAATAAATTTTTTAAACGTTTGATTTTAAAACTTTGAATTCCAGATTCCCTTCCTCCCTTTTCACCTACCCTTACTGGGAAGATAAGCAATTCAATGTAGGTTGTATGTGTGTAGCTAGGCAAAACATTTCCATAGTGGAAATATTGGGAAACACTATATTTCCCTCCATCCTATCCCACCCCTCACTTGTTCTATTTTCTACTTTGACCCTGCCCCTTTTCAAAAGTGTGTGTTTCCAACTACCTTCCCCCCACCTGCGCTCCCCTCCATCATCACCCTTCTCATGTAGTGTGAGATACCTTTCCCCCCTATTCTCCTGTAGGGTGAGATAACTTATTTAGTGTGTATGTCATTACCTCCCTAAGCTAAATTCAATGAGTGTAAGGTTGACCTATTCCCTTTTGCCTTCCTGTTCTTCCCCTCCATTGTAACAGTTTTCCCTTGCCTCTTCTATATGAGATAATTTACCCCATTCTATCTCTCCCCATCTCCTTGAATTATATTCCTCTCTCACCTCTCAATTTCACCTTTTAAGTATCATCCCTTCCTATTCAATTGGTCCTGTGCCCTCTATGTATACCTTTACACATGTATACACATATATGAATATATGTATTCATATGCCCATACACCCTCCTATATAGACATATATATATGTACGTATACACAAACACACACACACACACACACACACACACATATATATTCCCTTTACCTGTCCTCATACTGAGAAAAGTTTCATAGGTTATAATTATCATTTTTCCATGTAGGAATGTAAATAGTTCAAATTTGATAAGTTCCTTATGATTACTTTTCCCTGTTTACCTTCTCATGCTTCTCTTGCTTCTTGTATCTGAATGTTACATTTTCTATTTAACTGGTTTTTTCATCAAGAAAGCTTGAAAGTCCTCTGTTTCAACTGTTTTTAAATAATGGTATTACAACTTAAGTAATCCAGAGAATTCACTAAGTTGCCAAAAGGATCCATGATACACAACAGTATGAAGAATGCTTAATCTATAGGGTTTTAGACATAAATGAACATTTTATTTTGTCAAATGCTTTCCCCCTTCTATCTATTGATATGGTCTTGTGATTTGGGGTATATTATTTTTACTGACTAATGCAACGTGTTTTACTAATATTGATCAGTTCTTACATCACTGGAATAACTGCAAGTTGGTCAGGATGAATAATTTTTTAATGTATTGCTTCTGTCTCTTGATGGAAAAGAGTTCAAAGAGAGATAGTTTAAGAATCATTTGAATTCCTGAAAACCATTATTTTAAAAACCTAGAGAATGTATTTCTTAAAATCATAAATAAAAATTGCCATGAGAGTCAGAGGGGAAAATTAAGACAAAAATAATCCACTTACCTCTTTCTTAAAAAAAAATCTTATGAAATGTCACAGCCACAATCCACATCTTCCATATCAAAGAAAAAGTATTGTAAGCATCCATAAAAGCAGTTCAAGTATCAAGGAACTACAGTCAGGATTACACAGTAGTATTCCAAAAGGCAAAAGACGCTTAGAACCAAGAATAACTTACCCTAAAAAGCCAAGTATAATCAGACATTGGAACATATGGATGTTTAAGGAAATAGAAGACTTTCATGCATTTCTTTTTTTTAAAGAGTATTTTATTTTCTCCAATTACAGGTAAAGACAATTTCCAACATTCATTTCTTATAAAATTTTGAGTTTTAGTTTTTTTCTACCTCTCATGCCCCTCTCTCCAAGACAGCAAGCAGTCTGATATAGATTATACATGTGTAATCATGTAAACTTATTTCCACATTACTCATGTTATGAAAGAAGAAACAGAAGAAAATAGAAAAGCCAGGAAAACAGAAAACAAAAAGAAGTAAAAAAGCGTACTTTGATCTGCATTCAGATGCCATAGTTCTTTTTCAGGATGTGAGTAGCATGTTCTATTATGAGTCCTTTGGAATTGTCTTGGATCATTGTATTGTTGAGAAGAGCTAAGTGTTATAGTTGATCATCACACAATATTGTTACCTTGTACATAGTTCTTCTTACTTCACTTGGCATCAGATCATGTAAGGCTTTTAAGGTTTTTCTGAAGTCCACCTGCTCATTTCATGCATTTCTGATGAAAATACCAGAACTAAGTAAGAACCTTGAAATGGGAACACAAGAATCCAGAGAAACCTAGAAAGAAAATTTGTGAATATGTAGGGCTAGTGTTCTAAAAGAGGGAAAAGAAACAAGTGTCCCATTCAGAAATTTAATGTCTCTAAGGGTTATTGAGAGGGTTAAGTAAGAAAATCAGAGGTCCTGGGGTTAGATTGGTTCTATTCTGAGGTTCCAAAATGGTCAAAGAGAAAGAAGTGTTAAAGGAATCATTAGTATCAAAAGGAGGGAAAAGGGGGGTAGAACTTTGAATTTCTCATAATTGGTATGGGTGAGAAGAAGAGTACAAAAGCACAGAGCAAAGGATGGAGGGACTGAGCATCAGATAAGCCATGAACCCCACTTTTCTATGAAATGGCCAAAGAGAGTTGGACACACAGTTTTTAGAAATGCATTAAGATTCAGCAAGGAAACAAGTGAGGATGAAGAGTAACAGTTAAGGGGGAAAAGAATAGCCTCAAACAAAACCAACTTGCTGATGCTGAATGAGGGGGGATTTTTGAAAATTCTGGCATGTGGTTATAATGGAATATTATCATACTATAAGAAATGATGAAAGAGATGAGAATCCTGGATAGTGGAAATTGATAGAGATTGAAGTGGACAGGACCAGAAGAACAATTTCTCTAAAGATAGCAATAAAAAGAAAAAGAACTCTGTAAGATTTAAGAACTCTGGTCACTGCAGTGTCTAACCACATCTCTTAAGATCCTGTGATGAAGTCTCTTTACCCACCTAATGGCAGAGAAGTGATGAACACAAGGTCCAAAAATCAGACAAATGTTTTTTGGACATGGCTACTACTGTGTGCATTTGTTTTACTTTGATTACTCTTATTTGTTATAAGGCTGTTTCCCTCTTCATTTTTAATTGTGGGGCTAAGGGTTGTCAGGGATAAGAGCAGAGTCAGGAATAGTGATGCCAAAAAGAGTGCTTTTGAAATTTTTTAATTTTTTGAAAATTTTTAATTTGAAGGGAAATGGAACAAGTTCAGAAGGAAGCACAGACAAGTAGGACAGTTTTGAAAGTAAAATGTAGAATTCTGTATTTTAAAAAATCCAGTGCTATCAAATAAAGGTTCACTGATTAATATGCAATCCTTTTTTGAAAATGCTCATTCATTTTGGTGTTTATGTTCAAAATGAACAAGCATACTTTTTAAAGGAAACAGATTCACTCCTTTAAAATGAGAGACTTTGCCTAGATTAATAATCTCATTCTTATATTTACTATATAGTGGCATAAATCTTCCTAATTTTTTTACAGCAGCTCTTAGAGAATATCTGTCTTATAAGAAGCCAAGACATCATTAATATCCTGTATTTCTCATTCTTTCTACCAGTACGTTGGGCATTGTAAAGTAGATTTTTCATAAGAACAAAGGCAGCACCCAAAAATAGTTTTTTTATGATGAGTACTAGAAAGATTAATGTGGGATCATGCTAGAAAGCACCGACCTTTCCCTGATCTATAAGGATTTGAAACATATGTGTACCTGCTTCAGTCACAAGGCATTATAACCTTGGATTTTCTCCAGTGAACTCACTATTTCTGACCCAAGACCTGACCCTCTTGGGTAATCAGCATCCTGAGGAATTATTACTTAAGCACATATATGGCATGTGTGTGTGTGTGTGTGTGTGTGTGTGTGTGTCTCCTCAAGTTTTCAAATCTTTAAACTGGGGATTGGTTACAAATGGATTTTGTCCTTCTGAGGTTTCAGAAAATTTTCTAACTGCCATTCTGTGGCTTGTCATATCTTTTTAGTCTTCAGGTTTGATTAGTCAGATGACAAATGAAAGAGAGATACAATCCTGGAAACAATTGTGTTGATCTCTGGAGAATAGCAGTCTTCTTAGAACATAAGGTAGAAAAAGAGGCTCTGGCAAGTCTCATAAAATAAAGGCTAACTTTTCCAGATTAATAAATCACCCGTGGAATGCACTATAGATAACTCAAGCCCTAAGTAGAAATAGAAGAAACCAGTGTCGTTAAAATAAGTATTTGGGACCTGAAATAAGTGTCAGATGTTAAGCTTTTCAAAGCTGAACAGAAATGAATACTGAGCCTGGAAGGCTAAAGAGTACAAATACACAGTCTTATTCCCTCTCACCAGTCACTGAACACTATTCAGGATGGTGTCATCCCCAGAGAGAAAGGTTGGCTCCACATTCGTAAGTTCTTTGGGTTTTTGGATTTTCATAGTATATTTTCATAACTAATTTACAGATTATACTGCTGATGGATCTGTTGTCTAATAGGAAGAATGATGCCAGTTTGGACATAAGTTTTCAAAACAGAAGGTAGCTAAAGAAAAAAGTTGCAGAAATAATTTTAATGCCAAGTCGTGCCCCCCCCCCCTTTTTGTCTTTTTATGTCAGCTATTACACCTCTGAGCTTTTTCTGAGAAGCAGTTTCAACCTTGCTTGGGTAGGATTTGCACATTTGAGTGATCATACCACAGGAACACACACACACACACACACACACACACACACACACACACACACACACACACAGAAGGACTACAAAGGGAGATCACTGGTGCCTTTCTAGCTAGCTCACCATAGAGAAGACCCGAATGACAGTAAACGATCCCTTGGTAGCTGGCATCACTGAACCTTTCCATAATTACAATTTAGGCCTTCTCTTGTAATTTGACATATACCCTAACGAGTTTTTGTGAAATGGTCATTCAGCTTTTACAGTGTAATTAATTGAAACCTCCTCCTGATCCAGTCTTGCTTCTCTTAGCACATTGAGATGCTGCAACTCGTCTGATGAACCTGTTTTATCACACTCACCTCCATTCTCCAAACAGCAGGAGATAAATGTTTGTGATGGCACATCAGCACTTTACTAGTGGGGTTGCTAAGGTAAACTGCTGCACACACAATCCTCAGTGTCCCCAGGCCCAGCTTTGGGTTACATATTCAGTACAAAATGTCACTGAGTTGCATTACCGACTCAATGGGCATTTCAGTGAAATTATCTTGGACCTCAGAATCGGTCCCAAGAGAACACAATTCCCTGGAATAATTCACAGGTGTTAGCTTCTAATGAGTTTTCTTATTGTTTACTTTTAACAAGCAGCATTTTAATTTCGATGAGTTGTTCATATATTATTTATTTAGTTAGCTAACATGAACAATGGATAGTAGCTTCTGGTGTTCTTCTTGGGGACTGGCAACAGACAAGTCAACTTCTCTGAGTCTCAGTTTTTTTACCTGAAAAATTATGGTAACAGCTCTGCATCATAGAGTAATTGGGAAAAACCAATAATGGCAGCTTCTCATGAAAGGGTTTTAGAAACCATTAAGTGCTGTGGAAGGGAGCAGTTATTATTATTGCTCTCCCCCTATACCTGGAAGGATAGTGTGTCCTTCATTCCAAACATTCTTCCATCAGACCTTCCCATGTGCCCTTATCTTTTCCATTTTTCACATAATAAAAACTGAGCTTTAGATACTGTTTTAAAATTTGCAAAGCTCTTTAAATGCATTATATGATTTGATCTTCACAACAATCCTGTGAATGTAACCTGGAACTCAAGTTCATTTGCATAAAACTGCCATCCTTGGTGGATAATAGTTACTTGATGCTCTGCCATTTTTACTAATAAAATAGTGAAACAATATAAAATATAGAATACAAATAGTGCAATTCATGGTGTTGCATTCATTCCTACTTTATAGATAGGGAAAATGAGGTTTCAATAGGTTATCATTGTCACACAGCTAGTGTCAGGGGGAGAATTTGAATCCATATCTCTAACTGAAATTCTAGCATTCTTTCCTCTATAGAAAGTTACATTTATATGTGCTTTATGTGTATAAAACTAACTCTCTCCTTCTCTTTCTATCTGTTTCTTATTCTTGCATTCTGATAGAATAAATAGGCAATATATGTGTTAACAATATTATTATCCTCACTTTACAGATAAAGAAACAAGCTCAGAGGGGCGGATAGGTGGCTCAGTGAGTAGAGTGCCGGCCCTGGAGTCAGAAGGCCCTGAGTTCAGATCCAGCCTCAGACATATAACACACACAAAACAAAAACCTAGCCGTGTGACCTTGGGCAAGTTACTTGACCCTAATTGCTTTTTTGGAGAAAAAAGCAAAAAAAAAGAAAAGAAACAAGCTCAGAGTGTGGAGATGACTTGCTTGAGCCTTTAAGTGGGTTGCAGACTTCAATTTTGTGGCGCTCTTTCAGTTACCTCATGTTCACATGTCACTTTTTTATGCTTCTTTTTGAAAAGAGAGGTGGTATGGCATGGTGGAGTAGAAGTAGCACCGGATGATGTATCAGAAGCCTAGGGTTTAAGTGTCTCAGGTAATTCATACCTTCTCTGAACCTCAGTGTTTTGTTTTGTTTTTTATCTGTAAAATTATGGTAAAACCTGCTCTACACCAGAGGGTTACTGTGAAGAACAAGTAATGTCCATTACTCAGGAAACCATTAAATGCTACAAAAAAAGTAGCAATTATTATTATTCCCTTTTCCCACTACCTCAGTTCAACCTGTGCTTACCAGTTTCTTCTGTTGATACCATTGTAAATAAGAAAAACCACCTCAAGAACCTTATTGACCTCAGCTTCCTGGATGCTGCTTCCTTCTCCCTAGGACCCCACCCTCAGACAGTTTAGTTAAGACCAAGGACAAAACTATCCCTGAGACCCCATTGGTCCCGGATTTACTGCTTCTGCTTCCTGGTTCTATATAAACATATAAAAAGGAGCATAAAAGTCACAACCACATGGAATATGGACCTTCCAGACTTGATAGGTGCCACACGAATAGCCGTATCTTGATAACCAACTGATCAGATTCCTTTCCAGATGGATATGGGGAGGGGGGCACTGTATACCTCAAATGTGTTCTTGCTGCATCAGGGAAGTAAAGTAAAACTCCTTTGTCAAATATTCAATTATTTGCAAGTACCTTGTTCTGACTCAGCTTTGGACCTGGACTAAGAAGTTGCTGGAATTAGGGCCATGCCTCTGATATTCCTTTACTTATCAACTCTTTCTATTATATGCCCATATAATTGATCATTTTTATCATTATCCTTCTTTTATCTTTCTATACCCACCCAGTGTTCCACTTTGTCCCAGTTAGACAATGTCTATAGTACTTTGTTTATCTGTGGGGGCAGTATTTCAGGAAAGCCCTTAATATATGAGGTATACAGCAAGATGCATAAGTAATAGTCTCATGGAAGGTGTTTAACACCAAGGCAGATGGAAAAAACTGATTCTCTATAAGGGTTGAATTCCTCCAGATGCTCCAAATTTTGGAGCATTTGATTTTTATCAAATCTCTGAAATATTTCAGAGATCTCTAAATGAGATCCATAATCATTCAAAAGAGATTATCCTAATTATTCTTGTAGGAAAAAAACACCAAGTATATGAAGAATCAGTATGGTCCAAACTGTGACAAACAGTTTACTGGACAGCTCATAGAATTGATTCATTAGTTACATTTATCCTAGACAGATGCTGGCGATAGACACTGAACTAAGTCCAGAATTAAAGTAATAGAAAAGAACAGCCTGGATTGATTACATTTGAGAAACTGAGCAACAGTATAAATGACCCTCCATGAAACAAACAAAAATCACTCTTTTCCACTAGAATTTTCTTCCTGAGATGTTATATGGCTAACAGTCATGGAACATTTGAAGATTTAAAAAGATTAAAGGCATTAAGCAGATGGGAATATTCTGAATTAAGGTTTAGAAAATCCTAGAATTACTACCAAATGTTAATTTATAGTTTTACTGCTTTGCTAATCAGTCTGTTAAAGGGGGAGGGGTTATGGGAGAGTGATTTAATTCCTTGAGGAATGCAGAAACTAAAGAAATATGTAGGTGTCAGGATCATGAGTTAAAGAATAAAAGCCTAGAATAGGCAGAAAGGGACAAAATTAGAATAAAGGAAATAATTTTTTGGTCTTTATTAAATTTGTTTGTTTACTTTTAGTTTACGAGATTCAGTTTCACAGTTCCTTGAGTTTCAATTTTTCTCTCCCTCCTTCTCCTCCCCCCCACATGACTGCATACAATCAAGTATAGTATCTGCAAATACTTTCACATTAGGCATTAGTCAGGTTATAAAGAAGGATTGTAACAGATGGAATGAATGATGGGAAAGAGGAAACAAACCCAAACAAGATAAAGAAAAAGAGCAGGTAGTTTGCTTCAATCTGGATTCAAACTCAGTTCTTTCTCTGAATGAGTCTTTTAGAGTTGACTTAACCTTACATTGCTGAAGAAGAGTCCAGTCTATCAAAGTTCGTCATCACACATACTTTGTGTCTGTAATTGTGTACAAATTTCTCCTGGTTCTGCTCTTCTCACTCAGCATCAGTTCATATAAGCATCTCCAGGTAGATATGAAGTCCATCTGTTCCTCATTTCTTTCTATGTCTCTCTTTCATCTCATAATTGGAAGTTGAATTTTCCATTGAGCTCTGGCTTTTTCATCAGGAAGGTCTGGGAATCTGTTATATCATTGAATGACCATCTCCTTGCCTGGAAGAATATGTTCAGTTTTGCTGGGTAGGTGATCCTTGGTTGTAACACAAGTTATTTTGTCATGTGAAAAACCATATTCCAGTTCCTCTAATCTTTCAGTGTAGAAGCTACCAGATCCTGTGTGATCCTCACTGTGGTTCCATGATATTTGAATTGTGTCCTTCTGGCTGCTTGTAGTATTTTATCCTTTACCTGATAGTTCTGGAGTTTGGCCACAACATTTTGTGAACTTTTCAATTTGGGATCTCTTTCTGGAGATGACTGGTGGATTCTCTCAATTTCTTTTCTTTTTTTATGTTTTATGCTTCTTTCTTTCTTTATTTTTTGATTAAACAAATGCTTTATTAACTTCTGGTTTACATCATTCATTTCCACCAGATTATGAGTTACATTTTTCCCCCATTTTTTCCCTACCCACCACCCCAGAATAGCAGTCCCACTAGATATCCCCTCATCCAATCTGCTCTCTCCCATATCTTTCCCATACCCCCTTCGACTTTGCTATTAGGGCAAGGTGAATTTCTGGACCCCACTGCCTGGACATCTTATGAAACATTTAATTTTAAAACTTCAATTTTCAGATCCATTCCCTTCCTCCCTTGTCACCCACTCCCTCTGAGAAGATAAGCAATTCAGTATGTGTTTTACATGTATAGCTATGCAAAACATTATCATAGTAGATATATTGTAAAAGACTGCTTATATTTCCCTCCCACCCGTCTCACCTCCCACCTGGTCCATTCCCTACTTTGATCCTGTCCCTCTTTGATAATGGGTACTTCTAATCTCCCCTCCCCCAAGAATGCCCTCCCCTCCATCATCCCCCCTCTCATCCTCCTTTCCCCTACTCAGGAGAGTGAGTGAGGGTAAGATATTCCATTTAGTATGTATGTGGTTCTCTCCTTGAGCCAACTTCAGTGAGAATATGCTTTTGCCTTTTTGCCTTCTTGTTCTTCCCCTCCCCTGCAACTACTTCCCCTTGCCTCTTCTACATGAGATAGTTTACCCTACCCTGTCTCTCTCCATCTCCTCTTGCCACTTTCCTCTCTCACCTCTTGACTCCACCCCTTAAGAGTCATCCCCTCCTTGGGGCGGCTAGGTGGCGCAGCGAGCAGAGCGCTGGGCCTGGAGTCAGAAGGACCCGAGCTCGGATCCGGCCCCAGACACCCAACACACAAACAAAAACCCCGGGCAAGTCACCCAACCCCAACTGCCCTCCAAAAAAAAAAAAAAAAAAAGAATCATCCCTTCCCATCAGATTCAACCTGTGCCCTCTATCCATGTATACCTGTGAACATATGCCATGTACCCTTCTTCAATTATTTTCATAATGAGAGAGGTTTCATCAAACACAGTTATTGTTTTTCCATGTTGGAATATAAATAGTTCAACTTTGATAAGTTCCTTTTGATTTCTTTTCCTTGATTACTTTCTCAAGCATCTCTTGCTTCTTGCATCTGAATGTCAAATTTTCTATTCAACTCTGGGTTTTTCCTCAAGAATGCTTGAAAGTCCTCTATTCCACTGAATGACCATATTTTCCCCTGAAACAAAATACTCAGTTTTGCTGGGTAGGTGACCCTTGGGTTCATTCCCAGCTCTTTTGCCCTCTGGAATATCATATTCCATGCCCTTCTATCCCTCATTGTAGAAGCTGCCAGGTCCTGGGCTATTCTGATTGTGTTTCCACAATATTGAAATTGTTTCTTCCTGGCTGCTTGTAGTATTTTCTCCTTGGTGTGGGAATTCTGGAACCTGGCTATAATATTCCTAGGAGTTTTCTTTTTGGGATCTTTTTCAGGAGGTGATCTGTGGATTCTTTCAACCTCTATTTCCCCCACTGGGTCTAAAACATCAGGGCAATTTTCCTTGAGAATTTCATGAAGGATGATTTCTAGGTTCTTTCTTTGATCATGGCTTTCAGGTAGTCCAATAATTTTTAAATTATCTCTCCTGGATCTATTTTCCAGGTCAGTGGTTTTTCCCACGAGATATTTCCCATTGCCTTCTACTCTTTCATTTGTCTGGATCTGCTTAACAACTTCTTGATTTCTCATAAAGTCACTAGCTTCCATTTGCTCCAGTCTAACTCTGAAGGAATGAATCTCCTCAGTGAGCTTTTAAGATTCTTTTTCCATCTGGCAAATTCGGCTTTTTAAGGTGTTCTTCTCCTCTTTGCCTTTCTGAGCCTCTTTTGCCATTTGAGTTAGTCTATTTTTAAGGTGTTATTTTCCTCAGTCAGGCTGTTGGCTGTCATTTCATACTTTTCTTGCATCCTTCTCATTTCTTTTCCCAATTTTTCTCCCACTTCCCTTATCTGCTTCTTAAGGTCCTCTATGACCTGTAGCCAGCTTGTATTTTCATTTGGGGCTTTTGGTGCAGGAGTTCTGACCTCACAGTCCTCCTCCTGTGCCATGCTGTGATCCTTTTTGCCCCCGAAATTGGAGTCTAAAGTTACATTTTTCTGCTTATTTTGTTTCCTTTGCCTAGGCATATTGCCACTTAATTACTTCATTTTTGGGCTTGTTGCCACAGTAGGGCTCTGCCACCAGACGGGGGAGCTTCTGTCCCAAACATGGGGTCTTCAGAACTTCCGGAGGTTGGGTGGCCTCTGTAAAGCCTCCACCCGCTCTGGCAAATTGGAAACCCACCCCAAACTTCCCCCTAGACCACAATCCAGATCCAGGCAGTTTAAAGCAAGAGCAATTAACCCCCAGACTGATTGTTGAATCTCGCTACAGTTTGCAGACCAGGAGCTAGAGCCACCAGTGGCACTGCAAAATGGCTTCTGTGCTGCCATTTCTTCAGCAGCTTTTCATCAGATGCATTCCCCAAATACTGGTCCCAAAGTCCATAGGGCACTAACCTCTCATTTTGTCCTAGGTATATCTGTGCTGATAATTCTGGAATCGCCACAGCTGCTGGTGTTGTGGGGTCCATCCAGCTGGCTGCTTCCCCAGCTGCCCTAGGGCTAAAACTGTGGCTCACATGGGCCTGGGCTCAGCTCCCAGTTCGCTGTGCTGCCTGCTCTCAGAGAGCTGCGCTCGCTGCTCCCTGCAGGGCTGCTGGGTTCTCCTCAGCGGGAGGTTAGCTTCTATGTGTAGTTCTGTGCATGGTGGGGCTCCAGAAGTTGTTCAGAGTCCCCTTTTACATTGTTTGGAAGTTGCGTGCTGCAGAGAACCTTGGAAGTGCTGTTTCTACTCCACCATCTTGGCTCTGTCCCTGGAAAGAATTTTTTTTTAGAAAAAAAGTACAGAACATGAAAAATCTGAAAGAAAAACAAAAGAAATTGAAAAGCAGGGGGAAGGCAAATTTTACTTACCTATTTAAGAGAAAAAGTAAATAACTCAATAAACTTCAGAAAAATAATTAATAAAATAAATAAAACTCCAAACTATGGAAAAGAATGACAAACAGGAGGGGTATCTTGAGTAGGAGGGCAAGAGATTTTATGTGAATAGAGTACCTTAAAGTAGATTAAACACAAATAACTGAAGAGACAAGAGGAAATAAGAATAAGAGGAAACTCTGATTCTTTTATTTGTTTTTTGGAGGGGGGAAGGCAACACAATTGGGGTTAAAGTGACTTCCCCAAGGTCACACAGCTGGTAAGTGTGTCAAGTCTCTCAGGCTGAATTTGAACTCAGATCCTCCTAACTCCAGGTTCTGTGCTCTATTCACAGTGTTACCTTGCTGCCCCAGAAACTGTAATTCTGGGGGGAAAGATTGAAAATAAATGGAGTAAGATATAAACCTCTCATAACTTTAAATGTTAATGGGTTAAGCAATCCAATAAAATTAAAATGTAAAAAATTGGATAAGAAAACAACCCCCCCCCCAATATTTTGGTTACAGAAAACACATCTAAAAAACAGACACAGAATAAAAATGAGGGGCTAGAAAATAGTTTACTGTAAAACAGGTGAATTTAAGAAATAGGAGTAATTTCACTAGTGCTATCAGACAAGAGAAAAACAAATATTCATGACATAAAAAGGAATAAACAAGGAAACCACATTATGCTGAAAGGAACCATAGACAGCCAACCAACATCAGTATTAAACTTAAATACTCCAAATACCTTAACATTTAAATTCATAAAGGAAAATTAGCTAGACCACAAGACATAGACAGCAATGCAATAGGGGTAGAAGATTTTGTTCCTCTCTCAATTTTGGATAAGTCCAGGATAATGATAAACAAAATGGGAAAATACAGAATTGAACACATTGCCAGAGGGGTAGGGCTAAAACATTTATTTGTCTTCTGAATGGGACTACTAAAGAATATATGTATGTCTCTGCATCATGTGGAACTTTTACAAAAATTATCATGTATCTGGGCAAAGAGATTTTGCAAATAAATGTTAAAGGGCAGAAATAGTAAACACATCTTTTACTGAATATAACACGATAAAGATAGTGATAAGTTTTGGGAAAACAAACGAAAGTCACAAACCCAGATGGCTACTTAATGATGAAATCCTAAATAATAAGTAGATTAAAAGAAATCTTTAAAACAATTAATAATTATATTAAAATGATAATGGTGAATCACTGTGCAAAAATGAGGTAGCTAAAGCATTCCTCAGGGGGAAATTATATCCCTAAAATATATATATTGACAAAATGTGAAAGAAATCAGTCAGTAAGCACTTATTAAACACCTTCTCTGTGCCAACTAGGTAGTACAGTGGATAGAGTGCTGGGTCTGGATTCAAGAAGATCTCAATTCAAATTCATCCTCAAACACTAGCTATGTGACCCTTGGAAAGGCCCTTAACCCTTTCTGCCTCGGGTTCCTTACATGTAAATGAGCTGGAAAAGGAAATGGCATGCTACTACAGTATCTTTGCCAGGAAAACCCTAAACAGGGTCATAAAAAGTGGAACAAAATGATAACAATATATACCAGATACTGTGCTAAATCAGGATAGGTCCTTTGAAGGTTGTAGAATGTGAGTTGAATTTTGAAGGAAGTCAGAAGGTGGAGGTGAGGAGAGGTAGAACAGCAAAAAGGTCAGTGCTGATAGATTTTAGAGTATACAGAGGTGAAATAAAACTGAGGTGAAAGAAGGCTGGAAAAGTAGCAAGCAGACCCACAGATTGTGAAGGCATTTTTTATTTGTTTGTGGAGGTACAACAGATCTTCATGCTAGAAAGATTTCTTTAGCAACTCAGTGGAGGGTGAGTTAGAATGGGGGAGAAACTGAAGGCGGAAGGACCAACCAGAATGCTATTGTAAGAGTCCAGCCATGAAAGGATGATAGTCTGAAGTAGCATGGTAGCTGTATTAGTAGAGACAAGGTGACACCTACAAGAGATGTTGTGAAGCTAGAAGTAAAAAGGCTTACAACCAGAATGGATATCTGGGGTAGATATAAGTGAGGAGTTAAGGATGACACTGATTATATGCTTGGGTGCTTTGGAGGGTGGTGGGTCCCTTGACAATAGTAGGGACATTGGGAAGAGGAGAAGGTTTTGGGGAAAAGATAATAGGTTATCTTTGGATTTGTTGAGTTAGTGCTATATAGGGGACAATCCAGTTAAAGGGACAGTTGTGAGATAAAATGAGATGTTATTTATTTTACATTTTTCTTATTAGTATTTGGAGTCTTTTAGCTCTGAAATTTGTTTAGAGTCATATTTTACAGGTATTGGAGGTGGTTGGTATAGGAGCTCAGCCACGGTCCTACTTTTACTCTGCCATCTTGTCTCTGCCCTGTATTTGGAGTCTTTTTCATAGGGGTTCTACTGGTTTTCATTTCTTTTAAAAATCCTCACATCCATTTTCTACTTATCTATTTGGGAATAGCCCTGGATGTTATAAATGTGTCAGTTCCCCATATGGCAGACTTCTTTCAAAGATTTTTGATGAAAAGATATTTTGCAATAGATACTTTTTCTTCTTGTAGCTACATTCAGTCTCTTTGTACAAAAGATTTTTAGTTTAATATAAGTGAGACTTTCAATTTTATCTTATATGTTCATTTCGGTAAAGTGGTATTTTATAAAGAGTGCTGGACCTAGATTTAAGGAGACCTTTCTCCAGATCGTACTTCACATACTTATTGATTCTCTGTGTGACCCTGTACAAGTTTCTTGACCTCTATTTGTCTCATTTTCCTCATCTATAAATGGGGTTTAAAATAGCACCCACTTTTGAGGGTTGTTGTAAGGCTAAAATTAGCTAATACTTGTAAAGCACTTTGTAGGTCTTTAAGCTCCATATAAATAGTAACTATTATTTCTCTACCTGATTGCTTAATAATTCTTCCACATTCAGTCATTTGAAAGTTTTAGCTTTCTGTTTGCATCTATTTTTGTGTTATGACTTTTTTTATTTTTAGATTGCATAACTCTTTGCAGCTTATTGTACTGTGTGGTGTAAGGTACTATTCTAAACCTAATTTCTGCCAGACTGATTTCTAGAGTTCCTGGCAGTTATTGTCAAATAGGGTACCCTTCCCCCAGTAATTTACGTTCTTGGTTTGTTTGTTTTTTTTTTGATCCCTGGATTACCATGTTAATTTATTTCTCTAGGTCATTTACGGTTATTTGATTAGGGTTCTACTTCTCATTGCCAGTGACTAGCAAAGGAAATACTATTTCACATTTTGTAGGTTAGTAAAAAAAAAAAAGGCTAAACTTTCAGAAGTTACTGAATAAGCTCTCAGGTTTTACAGTCCCTTGTGAATGACTTTGAATTCTTCTAATGAGAATGAGCAAAGGGCAGATTTTCTTGTTCAAGTATCTACAGGGAGCCCCATGTACACAGAAGTATGCCTGCTGCTCAATAATGAGCCTGGGTAGTTGTACTGTGGCTAGAATGTTCTGTTGACTATTTCCTTTTCACCTCTGTGCATTTTCTAAGATTATCCAAAGTGTTTTCTATGGTGCTTTGTAGTTTTATATCTTTTGGTCCCAAAGGCTTTTTGACTCTTGAAAAAGCCAACCGAAACTTGATGAGATGCCCAGTTAACATCAGTTACTTTCTACAGCTAAACACAGAAGATACTTTGAATGTTAATATTACAGGTCTAAATCACAGATGATGCATGCTATTGGTATTTACATTTAGAAAATAATTTAAAATAAGTGGAGATCTGAGCTTGAAAATCATCTATAAGCAATAGAAATATTATGTGGAGAATATAAATTTTAGTCTTTAGAAAGTATTCCTGTCAGGGCGGCTAGGTGGCGCAGTGAGTAAGAGCGCCAACCCTGGAGTTGGGATGACCTGGCATCTGATCTGGCCTCAGAAAATGAGCACCAACACACAAATAATGACTGGCCGTGTAACCTTGAGCAAGTTACTTAATCCCAATTGCTTTAACAAAGAAAGAAAGAAAGAAAGAAAGTATTCCTGTCTTTTCTGTAGAGGGGCCAGAAGAATAACTGTCCTTTTCACCAAGATGGATTGAATAATTTGAAGAATCATAATGGAGAGATTATTATCATAAAACATTCTCTCAGTATCTTATGCTTTGAAACAGATTAAAATCATGTCTTTTTATAGGTTACATCATCTTCCACTTTGAAATTGTGGGCTGTCAGGGCGACTAGGTGGCGCAGTGAATAGAGCACATGGAGTCAGGAGGATCTGAGTTCAAATGTGACCTCAAACATTTAACAGTTACTAGCTAGGTGACTTTGGGCAAGTCACTTAACTCCAATTGCCCTGCCTTCCCCCCTCCAAAAAACAAAAACAAATAAACAAACAAACAAAAAGAAATTGTGGGCTGTGAGTTCCCAAATGCCTAGCATGCCATAGGTAGTTAATAAATGCGAGATACCAACAATAATAATCTGTTCCCTATTCCCGAAATTATAGAAAAGCATTGTCAGAAATAAGCCCCATCTTCAAAGCATAAAGTAATTGTCTTGAGGCGAATGAGTACTTTATGGAAGGAAGCTCTTTGTGGTACCTGCCAGCCTAGACATAAGGCTATTATTATTCAAAAAGTTTTGAGTTAGTTATACTGAAGTAGGTAAGTAAGGACCCTTTGAAATATTTGTTGGCTTAAATTGAATTTGAACGTGTTTTTCCTTTCACATTTTAAGCCATTCACAAAGGAATTGTAGCAGGCTTTAGGAAGTCCAGTCAACTTCTAGGGGAACTTCATCTGACCAGATATTCACAGTTTGATTCTTCAAGCTTATGAGTTGGGGCCAGGCAGTCATGAGAAAAGAGTTTTTGGGTCCCTTCATCTCATGATGTTGTGAGAATACAGGAAGGTGAATCATCGTCTGATGCTTGGTGGGTTCAGTTCACTAGTTGTGTTCTCTCTGTTTACGGGAGTCAATACAAGGAGATTAAAAGAAAAAAAATTATTGAACCTCTGATAATAAGTGATATCAATTAAGAACAAGGAAGATTTTAATCTCTTTCAGAATTTTTTACTTCTTTTTCCGTAGTCCTTATTTGTCATCAGCATTTATGAACAATCTGCTTAAATAACATGAAACATAGCATGGTAGTGAGGCTACCATAGTCTTGTAAGTCTTTTGAATTTGTATAGCACCTTCTCAAAGAGAAGCCAAGAGAATTTGATCTTTTCTTTTTCTCCAGCTCTTATTTTTCCCCAGAAATCTAAAACATAGATAAAAGATGGCATCTAGCAGCTGGTATAGAAGTCATCATCTTCTCAGGAGCTTTTACGAGTAATTTGCCTTCTGATATGGCCTGATTGTTAGTGAACTGAAATGTTGGCAGTGCCATATGAAAAATGGAGGGCTACAAGTTCAGGGAGGCTGAAAAGAAGGTGGAAAGTGAAATATCCCTTCTAGTCCTGTATCTGAGGCTGCATCCCTGGGCACAGGACATGGATACTGGTCATTTTATAAGAAATGCCAAAATGGCTAACAATGGAGGGGGGAGGGCATTGGTTAGTGTTTCAGTGTTTGGGGTTCATTTTGCTTTGTTCTGTTTCCTTTTTTGGTTGTGATAGGAGAAAATTGTTCTTTCTTGAAGGTACCATTACTGCTTTATATGTTACTGAGCTGCATTGCAGGCAGTTCTGACGAAGAAAGGGAGTACAGGCATAAAAAAGAAATCCATAGATAATATAAAACATTAATTTTAGCCCTTCGTTTTGACCTCCTATCACATAACTATGAGAACCATTAACCAGTCAAAGTGATGATGAAGATATGCTATCTTTACCTTTATTTTTGTTAATTATATAACTGAAAAATATAAAAGAACATACAAAATGTAAATTATAAGCACACTATAACAGATTATTAAATTGCAGATAAATTGCATAGAAGCCTGCAGAAAAATGACTAGTTATAAAATTGCAGATGTTCATAACATCTTCGTTTATTGGCGAATACCACTATCTTATTTCTATGTTATTAACTATTTATCTGGTACCCATAGTTAAGGTGCTGATTTAATATAAGCATAAGGGATGGCTTTCTTTTACATAATTTTAATCTTGTGCTAAATTTCAAAGTATACCACTAGAGTGTGCTAAAACATTTTTGTAGATGCAACATTATTCCCATCAATTGGTACTATGATAAGTTGGTCTAAGGAAGAAGCCTGGTTTATTGTTTGCTTAATATTATATATGTAACCCACTCTCCCTCCCAGAAATGGGTCTTTGATAGTCAGGAAGACCCAAAGACTAGAGAGGTCCAGGCACTCTGCAGGCTAGAAGTCTTTCTCCTTTCTCCTTTCTCTGTGTTTTTGTATGGAGCCAGGTCCACAGCCAGGTAGCAGCCAGGTGTGCAGACCAACAACGGAGGAGAGGTGCTGAGCATCCATCTTGGCCAGGGCTTGTCCCTGTTCCCCAGGATGCCCTAATAGGAAGGAACACAGTATGGTGGTGCTAGCAAAGCTAGAGTCGATGATGAGCCAAGGAGTAGAGGCATTTCAGTGGAGAGCGCTGCAGTGGAGTATGGTGGGTAAATGCTTGGATGCCAGAAGGAGAACAAGGGAGAAAAGCTTTTCTTTCCTTCCATCTGTGGGGCACAAAGTTGTTTTCCATTTGCCAGCATATCATTCACTTCCTACTTTTTCCTCTGATCTGGTGGGAGGGGTCTGGGAAATAGAAGAATGCTTTTTGTCCCTTCATTGCTGCCAGACAAAGAAGCCTGCATTTGGAAGCTTTATTCCTTTGAAAATGTATTTTAATTCCTGTGCTATTTTGCAAATGTCATTAAAAATAAAAATTAGATGGCCATGTACAATGAGTTTGTGAATACAGGGACTATGGTTGTGAGAGGGTAAGACAGAAACCAAAGAGAAAACATTTCTTTTTTTGCCAGAGTAAGTTGGGGAGGGGAGAACCAGTTAGAGAGCCTCTGTAATTTATTAGTAATATATTAAAATTATCTTTGCCATATACATATTTCTTTGGCTTGAACCAGGCATAAGAAAAGCTAGTAAGAGTTGAGTAAAATAGCCACATGCTATGGATGTTGGAGTTGTTTTTTTTCACTTGGGAGTATACTCTTGACCTGAAAGTCAATGGTGCTACTGGCCTTGACTGTATAGAGACATGGAGAACTTACATATCCCAACTTTACTCCCCCTTTGCCATGGCAGCTGCTGGCTACCAAGACAGGCCAGTAAAAGATTCTTGGCATCATATATAATGCCTCCCCATTTTCCCCCCAAATACCCACTGAGGTGTGGGGAAGGGTGTAGAATTATAAAAGGCATATCCTAGAATATTGATTCAGCAAAGTTTTAATGTTTATGCTCTACATACTAGATTTTCTTATTCTTTCTGGATATCTGTATTCTCCCAGCTTGTGACCTTATTACAAATACTAATTATAAGAACAATTGCCGTTGTTCACTGCAGGAAGAAGTAATGTACAGTGTTTCTCCTTTCCTGTTGCTTTGATGGAAGCCTATGTGAGTAATTCTTTACTGGCAGGGAAAAACAGTATATTTGTAATAATGAAATACACACAGTAGTTGCCCCACCTACATGGCACCAAATAGCAAATGGAAACCTCCATGATTTTGTAAACTTTCCAAATCTTTTGTCTATATGACTTCAGATATCTCTATGCCTGAGAATAGGGATATTGGCTGAACTTTTCAGGTTTCATTCAGAGTTTTGGTATTAGACACATAATGTCCTCTCTCTCTCTCTCTGCCTCTCCCTCTCTCCCTCCTCCCCTCTCTCTCTGCCTCTCCCTCTCTCCCTCCTCCCCTCCATATATGGGTATAGATAGATAGATCCACACATATATCTATATACATATGTGTGTGTGTATATGCACATGTGTTTGTCTATTTATCTGCCTATCTATAATATTATATAATATAGAGAGTCAGCCTCAGAACCAGGAATGTCTGGGTTCAAGTCCTGCCTCTGTTACCCTGGACATGTCATACTTAATCTTTCATTGCTCTGGGAAACCCCGCTCTTAGAACAATTTCCCCTCATGGTCCTAGAGTGCTGCTGAAGGGATAGAGTAATTCTTCTCTAATGCCACTGGCTTGAGCTCCCTTTTTGTCCAACTCTCCACAACCCCATTTGGAGTTTTCTTGGCAAAAATCCTGGACTGGTTTGCCATTTCCTTCTCCAGTTCATTTTATGGGTGAGGAAACTGAGGCAAACAGGGTGAAGTGACTTGCCTAGATCACACAGTTTAGTAAGTGTCTGAGGCCAAATTTGATCTCAAGTCCTCTTTACTCTAATCTCTGCATTCTTTTCACTGCACCCCCTAGCTGCCCCTCATGTGGCTTACCACCATTGTTAACTACCAGTTATTAGCAATTCAATTCCATTCTGTTAATTAAAATCAATTAGCTTTGCAAAGGAATTTTTAATGCAAAGAAAATAGCAAGAAAATTTACAAATATTTACCACCCCCCATACCTGTATCCAGATTCTCCCTTATACCACCTTTGTCCTTGGGGAGAGTGGGTTCCAATGTAAGACAGCTTCAGCATAATATTGACTCTACCAAGTTTACTTCCAAATTTGTCATAGTTATGAGATGACTCCATTTCCTCATTTACTGCTGAGTTAGATAACTTTAGTCATTTTCTAGGACTTTATTGCCAAGCTAGATCCCAAAGGTCATTTCTCAGGGCCTTGCTATAGCCTTGTCTGGCTATAAAAACCTGACATGAACTCTGACTCCTGACTTTGGGTGACTGGTTATTCTGACCTTTTGAACATCACAAAGTTTCTCCTTCTCCTTTGTCCTTCAATGAAAAACAGCAAAGAATAGACCCAAGAGAGACAAAAGAAACAGTAGAGTCATGTGTTCATAGGTCACATGGCCCCAATGGTAAAAAAGAATCTAAGGACTCTCTCTCTGTTGAGGGTTTAGTCCTTGCCTCCTTTTTGTCTGATTAGTAGTATCTTTTAAATGTACTCAAGTTCTAACCTTTCAGCTAGTAAACAGTCCATTTCTTCTTCAGAAGGTTAGCAGACTGCAACCAGTTACAGAATATCTCTGTATGGTCCACGGTCCAGGTCATATTAACCAAACACATGGCACATGCTCATGGGACGTGGGCTCATTGACCAGTTTCCTGTTGCATGTAATATGGGAGAATTGGAAATGCCCTTTCCAATGCAAAATCTATGGTCCTGTGGAGATATAGATGCATGCATGCATACTTATATACATGCATGCATACATACATGTTTGCAGTACACATATGAAAAATAACTAATGGATCATGTGTGACAAAAGATATCATAGAAAAACATCGGCCAGTCATATGTCAGGAGTAGGGCTAACTGGTAAGCAGCCTGTATGGGCTCTACTGTTACCTCTGCAACATCAGGAGACAGCATAGAAAGGCCCTTATATGTTGGGAGAATTCCCTCTGGCCAACCTGTAGAAAGACCGGGACCTGCATTTCCCAAGCTGGATAATCATGGAAGGATTGCTTTTCCACATCTTTGTATGTCGATGAGATCTCAGATACATTTGAGCAGAAGCACAGGAATTCTTTGCTTTTATGGTGTCATACCTCCTTCTCTCCCCTTTGGCAGTTAGATGAAACCAATGGATTCTTAAGAATTATGTTTTTAGGGGCAGCTAGGTGGTGCAGTGAATAGAGCATGGGCCCTGGAGTCAGAAGGACCTGAGTTCGGATTAGGCCTTAGACACTTAACATACACAAACAAAAACCTAGCTGTGTGACCTTGGGCAAGTTACTTAACCCCATTTGCCAGAAGAAGAAGAAGAAGAGGAAGAAGAAGAAGAATTATGTTTTTAAATGCATAAAATAAAACATACAGAATTAAAAGTTATATCAAAACAGTCTTAAACATTAAAAAAAAACCCTTATTCAGCAGCAGGTTAGTTGAACCTCTAGTTGACCCTAGGATTTAAACGTAATACCTGTTTACTGCCCATCCTGGGCCTCTCTGCGTTTGGTAGTTAAACTGCGGTCAGTGTTGAAGTGCTCCTCCCTGAGACTGTTGATGTGGCTGAGGAGCTTTGTACCTCCTTCAGATGAATCTGGGAATATCAGAATTTATCTAATTTCTGCTTCTCTTTTAAGAGAATTCACATCAGCTCACCCGCAAAGTAGCAGGTGCCAAATAAATATTTGAACATAAAATATATGTATTGATTAAAACATATAAGGAAGAGAAGTGTAACTTCCCTCTGAGCCTCAGTCTCCTCTTGAATTAGGACTATCTTCTTGCCTATCCCCAGAGGGGTCAGTCCTCAGCTTCTCATTAACAAATTCACAAGTTGAATAGGAAAACTCCCACAACTATGAGTGGTGTTGGGCTTTCAGTGCATGTGGCATCCACAATCATCTTGGCTCTAGGCCTACATGCCCTGTTCATGTCTACAACACAACCACATGGTCACAACTCCCACATTCAGTTTCTCTCGGCTCTTTAGCAGTGATAGCCTGACAACTAATGCCTTGGCTGTGATACATTCTTTTTTTTAAGCAATTGGGGTTAAGTAACTTGCTCAAGGTTACACGGCCAGGCATTATTCGTGTGTGGGTGCTCATTTGCTGAGGCCGGATTCAATCCTGGGTTGTCCCAACTCCGAGGCTGGGGCTCTTACTGCGCCACCTAGCTGCCCCAAACTGTGCCACATTCTTAACAGGAACCATGATTCCTAGAGCCCTGACATCATGGTACATGCTTCTAGCTCTCAGAATTTTCTTTTTCTTTTTTTTCCCAAATGCTTTATTAACTAATGGCTTACATCATTTATTTCTGCCAGATTTTGAGTTACAATTTTTTCCCCATTTTTCCCCTACCCACCACCCCAGAATAGCAGTCCCACAGGATATCCCCTCATCCAGTCTGCTCTCTCCCATGTCTTCTCCCATACCCCCTTCGACTTTTCCATTCGGGCAAGGTGAATCTCTGTGCCCCAATGCCTGCACATCTTAATCTCCCAATTACATGCAAAATAGTATTAATATTAGTATTTATATATATTTGAAACATTTAATTTTAAATTTTCAAATTCCAGATCCATTCCCTTCATCCCTTGTCACCCATTCCCGCTGGGAAGATAAGCAATTCAGTATATGTTGTACATGTATAGCTATGAAAAACATTGCCATAGTAGATATATTGTAATAGACTGGCTATATTTCCCTCCCACCCATCCCCCCCCCCAACTTGGTCCATTCCCTACTTTGATCCTGTCCCTCTTCAAAAGTGGGTGCCTCCAGCCTACCCTTCCCCCAGAATGCCCTCCCCTCCATCATCCCCCCTCTCATCCCCCTCCCCCCTACTCTCCTGCAGGGTGAGATATCCCATTTAGTATATATGTCATTTTCTCCCTATGCCAAATTCAATGAGAATATGGTTTTGCCTTTTTGCCTTCCTGTTCTTCCCCTCCCCTGCAACTACTTCCCCTTGCCTCTTCTACATGAGATAGTTTACCCCACCCTGTCTCTCCCCATCTCCTCTTGCCACATTCCTCTCTCACCTCTTAACTTCACCCCTTAAGTATCATCCCTTCCCACCAAATTCAACCTGTGCCCTCTATCCATGTATAACTGTAAACATATATACACACACATTCACATATGTATTCATATGTCCATATACCCTTCTTCAATTATTTTCATTCTGAGAAATGATTCCTCAGTCACAGTTATTGTTTTTCCATGTAGGAATGTAAATAGCTCAACTTTGATAAGTTCCTTTTGATTTCTTTTCCCTGTTTACCTTCTCAAGTATCTCTCTCTTCTTGTGTCTGAATGTCAAATTTTCTATTCGACTCTGGTTTTTTTCCTCAAGAATGCTTGAAAGTCCTCTATTCCACTGAATGATCATATTTTCCACTGAAACAAGACACTCAATTTTGCTGGGTGGGTGATTCATGGTTTTAATCCCAGCTCTTTTGACCTTTGGAATATCATATTTCATGCCCTTTGATCCCTCGGTGTAGAAGCTTCCAGGTCCTGTGCTATTCTGATTGTGTTTCCACAATATTGAAATTGTTTCTTCCTGGCTGCTTGGAGTATTTTCTCCTTGGTGTGGGAATTCTGGAACCTGGCGATAATATTCCTACGAGTTTTCTTTTGGGGATCTTTTCAGGAGGTGATCTGTGGATTATTTCAACCTCTATTTTTTCCTCTGGTTCTAAAACACCAGGGCAATTTTCCTTGAGAATTTCTTGAAGGATGATTTCTAGGTTCTTTCTTTGATCATGGCTTTCAGGTAGTCTAATAATTTTTAAATTATCTCTCCTGGATCTATTTTCTAGGTCAGTGGTTTTTCCCATGAGATATTTCACATTGCCTTCTATTCTGACTCATGAGGTCCTGGGCTTGGCTCCCAGAGCGCCGTGCTGACCGTTCCCTGCCGGGATTCTCTGTCGTTCCATGGGTCCTGGTGCTCCAGGGGTTGTTCAGAGTCCCCCTTTTACATGATTCTGAAGTAGGAAGTGCTGTTTCTACTCCGCCATCTTGGCTTCTCCCGCTCTCAGAATTTTTAGCTCCCTGCCCCACATTATACTCATTTGCTTCTATGCTTTTTAATCCACAGCATGATGGGAAAACATATCTCACTCTCCTCCAAGAAACATCTGTGCTTCAGGCTCAGGATGTTATTGGAAAGTGTTTTTGTTTTTTTGTTAAGTCAGTCAAATGAAACAAGAACTCTAGAGGAAAGAATTAGGAATATACGAGAGTAAATGGTAAGCCTTAACTGAAGGAATAGACTTCCTAAAATCTAAACTAGTCAAAACAGAAATCAGTGACTCCATGAGATATAAGGAAATATAAGAACAAAAGATAGAAAAACAGAAGAAAAAGTAATAACAGATAGAAAAAAATAACTGACCTAGAAACAGGTCAAGGAAAGAGAATTAAAATTGTTAGAATCAGGGGTTGGCTAGGTGGCACAGTAAATAGAGCACTGGCCCTAGAGTCAGGAAGACTTGGCTTTAAATCTGGCCTCAGACACTTAACATTTATTAGCCATGTGAACTTCGGCAAGTCACTTAATCCCAGTTGCTCTGCCTTCCCCCCTCCAAAAAGCAAAAAAAAAATTATTGGAATCTCTGAAAACCATAGCTTTAAATTTTTTTAAAAGCTTCTTCATTATCCTATAAGATCTTTTTAACCTTGGTTCTCCACCTCTAGCCTTAGCCTGTCTGGTGGAAGGGTGAGTCACAAACTCCAAACCTCCATTTAAGGAGCTAGTCAGCTCAGACATCTCATTTCTGTCCTGGCTGCAATGCTTCAAAGCTTCTCTGACTGACTTCACCATTCCCCCATATCTGGGTACCTTCTCCTTCTTTTCCTCTTTCCCCTCACAAAATTTTAACTTCTTTTTTATGTCATCTTATTGCATTAGATTGTAAGCTCCTTGAGGGCAGAGAGCAAGACAATGGCTCATCTGGTAGTCCTGTCACATCTGGATATGAACTTGATGGGACCAGTGTTATGCAGAAACCGTAGTAAGTTTGAGTCCATTCTCCATATAGACTAGAGCAGAATGAGAGAGAATGGCAAGCACAGAAATAGTTCACACCTTGTTTCAGCTATTGAACAAACACCTTGTTTCAGTTCAAGTTTTGTTTGAGCCTTGTATCAAGTCTGTTAAGAAACAGAAGTGTGAACCCCACAACTTGTGAACCCTAGAACTCATGAACTCCTGCAACAGGAAGGGGAGGAGTTAATTACCATATATAAGGAGAATTTCCAGGCTAGAGACAGCAGAACTGAGAAGAGGACTCTTGTGGTGGCAGAGTCAAGAAGAAGAAAACTTGTGGTATCCCGGCACTCTGTCTGCTCTGTCTGTATTGATGATTGTTTGTGATACTTTGTACAGAAGCCCTGGGACCTTATTGGAAGACCTGAAAGAGGATTTTTTCATTGTATGTTTACAGAAGTCCTGCAGGAGTGTTTTGCAGGTCCTGGGATTTTACTGATGATTTATGCTGACCTGTTGGTCCTTGTTTGTGAGTCTGTGTTGATTTCACAGGCAGATAGTGAATTGATGATGGTACTGGCAATGTGTATGAATATTATTGTGGCTCTGTCAAGCTTTGTCTTCCCAGAAACAGGAACTGTGAAAGACTTGAGGTGGACTGGACACTGTGAACTTCAATACAGAATGGGAGCTGGATGAAGAACTGGACAAGGAGCTGGGAGCTGCCTGCCTTTGAACCCAGGTGACAATTCGAGCTGGGCCATGGAAGAGGAGCCATGGAAGCTGAGAGCCAGCCTCTAGACAAGCTGAAGAAAGACTTTACTTGGATGCTGTGTACTGGCTGAGAAAATTATGATTTACTGTGACCTAGGGGTGGAGAACTTTGACTTTTGTGCTTTGTTATTGAATTAAGGATTTTGTGATTGACTGAATAAATATACTTGTTGAAAACTATGTGACCAGTTTGGTGAAAGCTATATGGCCATTTTAGTGATAAGTTGTTGAGTTGCAATATGGTGAATGCTGTAATTTGGTTTTCTGTGTTAAGTTGTAACATTGTGAATGCTATATTTTGATTTTTTGTGAATGTTTTGCTCAGATTTGTTATTGAATAAATTAATACATAGCTATACTATGTAATCAGAACCTTGAAAGCTGTTCACAGTAGCAGTCCTCTGGAAAGCTGTTCCTGCATGGCTTTACAGCCCCCAAACCGTCGGGAGAAAATTTTTGCACTTCATTTCTTGCTCTAAATATTTTGAAGTTAAATTATTAAATGGAAAGGGCCACTAGTCAGTTACCAGGACTTAAATGTAGTAATAAATATAATGAGGGATGCAGGTGATGTCATTAGGGAAAGACAGCCCAAATCTCTCAGAATATCTCAGGAACCATAAAGACATATATATCCGTGCTCTGGTAAAACAAGACCAGAGCATATTAGATACAGTGAGAGGAAAAGTATATAACATGGACACAGGAGGGTTAAATATATTTAGATACACAAGCAAGCAGATGTAGAAATCCATCCAACTTAATAAGGAAACGAACAGGGATAGGGTTGGAGATGTGGGTTTAAGAGGGAAATTATTACTAGGGAGGGAACAGTTACAAGCCAAACAAACTTCCCAAACCTGAAAGGGGAATCAAAAGGGGAAAAATTGAAGAAGCAGAATCTAAGAGGATGCCTTAAGATAGCTTCTTAGATGAATGGAGACTGGCTTAACTAATTGTGATATGTAATTGCAATGGAATACTATTGTACTGTAAGAAATGGCCAAACAGACAATTTCAGAGCATCCTGGGTACTATGAAATGATGCAAAATGAGGTGGTCAGAATCAGGTGAACAATTTACACAAGAATAATGCAGTGTTTACAAAAACAAATACAAAACAACTAAATGACATTGAAATACTTAAGAATTCTTATTAATGACAAACTGTGTCTCTAGAGGACCTATATTGAAGCATGTTACTCATTTTTGGCAGATAGTTAATGGATACAGGGTGTACAAAGATACCTTATTGGACGTGACTATTATGTGAATTTCTTTTACTTGACTATGCTTATTTGATACAAGTTTTTTTGTTTGTTTCCCTTCCTTTTCTCTTGGCTTTTAATGGTGATTGTGGCATGACATGGTAGTGGGGAAAGGGGGCTGGGGCCTGGGAGAGAGTGTTAGTGATTGTGGTGCCAGAAATTCTTTTAAAGGGGACTCTTTTTTTATTGCCCAGAAGAGAACATGAGGAAGTTCAGAAGGAAGTGCTGTGAGATAGGACAATTTTGAAAGTAATGTGCCAGATAAAATGGAGATTCTTGGTTTCATAAAGGATGCTTTTTTGTGTTCTTTTTGTGTGAAAATGTTCTTTCATTAATGTCTAATTATTTGGGAATAAAATGTTTGAAAATAATGAATGATTTGGACTAGATAACCTCTAAGGATGCTTCTAATTCTAAAATTGCCTTTCTGAAGTTATCTTTCCCTCTTGCTGCTTTGTCCCAGGTATTTGCTGGGAAAAACTGAATTTGAACTCTATTATTGACCTGGTATAGAGCTTGGAGAAACTGAGAAAGTAGATTGATGGTAGCTTTCTAGGGTCTTACTTAAATGAAAACTTGTTCTTTTGGAAAATAAGGAAGTTTATTCAAGGAAACATAGACTGCTATTTTTTTAAATAGCTGTTTCCACAAGACCAAAATAATCATAGGAAAACTTTAAAAGTTCATTCAATCAACCATTTGTTTTAGCCACATAAAATTAAGCAACCTGATCTCCACTTTCCACCCTGACCCCCATGGCATACTGATCCATTTGTCAAGTTTGGGCACTGTGCAATACTGATACCTGAGCTGCAGATTCTTCTTTAAGGAATGTAAAGCACTTTATGTGTGTTGCCTCCTTTGAGTCTCACAACAAACACGTGAAGCAAGTATCACAGCAATGATCATTCTCTTCTTATAGACAAGGAAATTGAAGTCAAGAGAGTGACTTGCCCAGCTATTTAATAAGAGAGCTGCATTTCAAAACTGACCTCTTGACTCCCAGTGTTCTTTGGACTGTGTCCTGTGACCACATTTATTCCCTCTCCTAGTTCTTTATTTGTAATCTGGCATGCATATGTTTCTTGTATGCTATTAATTCTGTATTTAATTTACTGCAGATTTCAGGTAGAAAAAACTCTATTTTTATTTTTGTCTTAGGTTGTGGGGATGGATTATGTAAATAAGGGCCATTTCCAACTTAATTAAAAAGCCAGGAACTATTTTCATATAAACTGAAATTTTAAATATTTATTTGTTATCCTATCAAAATCTGGCTCAGGAAAATTCTGATATGCATTTGTAAAGACAGGTTAAGCTATTTGAGGTGGGAGGGGTAGGTGTCATTCTGGCCTTTGACTCAGAACATTCTGATTATTTTCAGTAGAGAATAGTGTGTCAACAACATTGTTCTTTAAAGAAAATTTCAGACATTTATAAAATTTGTATCTTCCTTCCCCCTCAAAAAAGCCCCATTTTTTCCTTTTAAGAATTTGTAATTATGTCTACCTTTTTAACCTGTTCTTTTCAATTTGCATCGTTTTGTTTCTGGTTCTTTGTTTTGTAGTCGATTAAATTCTCTTTCAAATCATCAAGTATTTGGTACTTCTGAATTATTTTGCAAAGCCTTTTTGACTGCTTTATCTCCCATTTCATTTCCTTTAATACCTACACAAGCTGGGAGCCACGCAAAAATGACATTGTTGCTCTGACATATTACCATATTAGAGACATCAATAATTCCCAAAGCCCATACCCACTCTGGTGATTGAAATTTCCAGGACAATATCATTGGCACTTAAAAGATCTGAAAAAGTGACAGATTGTAAAGGTTGTACGTGAGCAATCTCATTCGTTGCTCTAAGGACATCAAATAACTCAGCAGTGTAACCTGCTAAGTAATCTAACAACCCCACTGACTTTCTGCATTCACATTCCCTTTGGGTGACTCGCAGAGGGCGAGGAGCCTTTTTGTGGCATTCAAAGGGAGCAGAGAACTCAAGTGGAAAATAATCCATGGAGTTTGCTATAAGGAAATGCAAATTCATATGGAAAATTTCCCTGAATTTTCAGAGTTAATGAATAATGGAAATCCCAACAAAGCATCCTAATTAGTGGTTGCTGAAGCTTTAAAAGAAGGGAAGGTTTATATGAATTTCAGAAGTCAGTATGTAAATTTTTCTTACTGACTAATGTCAGTTTGTCAAGCCTCCTGTTTCTCTGTGTAAATAAGACACTGTCATATGTTACTAGCCAGGTCTTATGTATCAGAAAATAATGGGGTTTTCTCAAGTTTCAGGATTTTGGGTTATAAAACGTAGATTTGAAGTCATTGGACCTTGGTCCCAATGCTAGCCTTGGTTCACATCCCAGTCCTAACACTTGCTGTCTCTGTGACCTTGGACTAACTATTGATGATCTCTGGGCCTCAATTTCTTCATTTCTCCAATGAGGAGTTTTTACTAGATTGATAACCTCTAATTTCCCTTCCAGCTTTAAATCTGTGGTCTTCTGATCCTATGTGACTGCTCTTTAAGATAACAGAAGATTTGGATAATGGAGATGTTGCTTGCTTCCCCTCTGCTCTCATGAAATAATATTTTGCAATTTTTGTTTTCTTTTCTTTGGAAGCGTGCATCATAATAGCTCTTTTCACCCTTCCAAAGTAGCAAAAGAAGTTAATGTCAGGCTACAAATTGAATCCCAGCAAATGTATCTATCAAACACCAGCCTGGAGAATCAAGTGTTTGACACTTATAATCAAAGGAGTCCTTTCAGAGTTGCAGGTAATAGAAAAGGCAATGTCTGATCCATTTCCCAAGCTGCTCTTGATACTTCTTTTATGCTCTTAAGTCATGCATTGTTCAATTACCCAACTGAATATGATGACTTCAAGATAAATCATAATTCAGTCATACTCCTAAATATTTCAATTCTGTGGTAAATGCCAGACTTTCCTTCTTATTGGAGATATGAAGGCAGTGAATTATAGGTGACCCAAAATCATAGATAATTTAAATTACTCACTTTTCTGAATACCTAACCTAAAATGATACTTCCCTTGGAAATAGTTTGTCATGACTCTAGATATCGACATGTGAATTTTCCTTATAATTTTGTCATGTTATGCCAGTGTTGGGGTTGGTCACCCAAATGAAAAAGAGAAGTGTTCTTAATACAAAAAGTCCTATCTAGAAGAATCTTCCCATTTTTCTCATGTCAGAGACATAAACATAGGATTCCATGAAATGACTATATTATCCATAAGGAAGCCCAAAGTACATTGTAAAGCCAATTTAGCTTAGTATTTTCCATATAAGTATATAGAGATTTTCAAAACACCCTTGGTTTCCTAAATCTTACCATTTTATAAAAACTAATTGAATCAAGTGTACTTTGGTGCTTTTCTTATTTTGAAAGAATGAGATCTCCTTAAGTACTTTAAAAAAAACACCTCAATTCCTATAGGATATAACAGGTACTACAGTCCTTTCTTAAGCTGCCTATTATAGTTTTTTTTTCCACTGTCTATAAATACAACACATAAAAACTCCTTATTACGGAATGCTTTATTAACATCAGAAGACAGTCTTATGACATGATCTATGGTTGATTGATTTGCCTGAAAGCCACTTTAATACTGAGGAAGAAGATTATTCTTCTCTGGAAAGAATGACAGACTGCAATAAATCATTTCTTCCATCATCTTACATAGAGATGGAGTTAAGGCTATCAGTTGATAAGAACCTAAATCAGGAGATGAGCCTTCTTATAGAAAACAAAACAAAACAGAACAGAACTGAAAATGCATAGATTGCTTTCTCATTTTTGTGTTCCTTCCAATACTCCAAATATAATCACTAAAAATATGATGAAATACGTGCAGATACTTTGAATATGGCTGACACAGACCAGAGTTCTTCTTTTCCCCTTCGCAGTGTGCTTTACATGCTCCCTTAGTGTTTCATCAAGTTTTCTAACTGGAAAATGATCTTTAAGAAATCCATGTGCTTGCCTGATTTCTCTGTTGTTTGAAGTAGCCTTTTTGGTTGATTTGGTGTGATGGTATGTACAAAATGCACTGTTACCTTGGTGACATAAACTGCAAGCTTTCTAATTTGTGACTTTGAAAATTCCTCCTGAATTTCTAGAATTGATTCTTTATACTAAATGGTCCCTTTTTATTTTGAAAGAACTGTGATTTCTAATATTGCCCACATTCTGGTGCTGCTACTTCAACTAGGCCCTTGTATTCTAAGGTTAGAGCTACATATTATTTGTCTTCTTTCCCAATGTACGTAATTAGATAATGGGTGCCAATTTCCATCTCCCTTATAGATGATTGGTAATCATTGTTGTCATTGTTGTTAAATTGTGTCTGACTCTTCATGGTCCCATTTGGAGTTTTCTTGGCAAAGATACTGAAGTGGTTAGCCATTTCCTTCTCCAGCTCATTTTAAAGATGTGGAGACTGAGGCAAAAGGGTAAAGTGATTTGCCCACGGTCACACAGCTAGTGTCTGAACTCGGGAAGATGAGTTTTCCTGACTTCAGGTCCAGCATGTTATACACTGTACTACCTAGCTGCCCAATTGTAATCGATGCCAGACAATAAAGGAAGCCACACTCCTTTATTGACAGTGTTGCCCCAAATGGCAGACCCTGTTGGCGGCTGCTATTTTCACTCATGTCCTGATCTGCCTTTAGCTCCTGTAAGATCCCCATTGTCCTACCATCCAGGGGGATAGTGTTGCTGCTGAGTCTTCTTGTGGTGGGAACTTGTTGTTTGTCCTTTGTTTTTAGAGAGGACCAATGACATCATTGGGTGATGTCTTGATGTGTGTGTGTGTGTGTGTGTGTGTGTGTGTGTGTGAATTGGATTTAAGTGAGGCAGAGTTGCACTGATTCATAAGACTCATTCTCTCTTCCCAAGTCATCAAAGTCTCGTGGCAAGACAAAGGTCAAGGTTACTGGCGATGGCCCGGGATGTGGTAGATGACTTTGGCATCTTTAATGTCTAACCCTCCTCTAACTGCTCTACACTGCCTACTTTAGCTGCATTCATGGCCACTGGAACACATTGTTCTCATCTGCCCTCTCCACAATGCTTCATGTGCTTGGGGTAGATACCCCCCTAACTCACTCATGGGTTTGAGGCCCGTCAGTTGCCCTCAGCCTGGTTTAGTCCATCTGCCAAGACACTTTTACTGGAATGTGGCCACTGCACATGCTACAGCTTCTTGGAGCCACAGGTCAGAGTTGGGTGAAGGTGGGCACCAAAGGAGGATGAGCAGCCCTCTCGCCATAGGTGCCTGTCTTCCCTGATGTATGGTTTTTTCTATCACCAACTTTTTTAAGGAAGTTGTTGAAAACTCCCTAGAGAGGCATTGTGTGACAAGCCTGTATCATCAAACTCCTACCTACACTTTGAGCTCTCCTCTACTCTGTTTTGTGGCCAGGTGGAATTCCACTGACACTTCTCTGTTGTTTCTAGTTGATGTGTAGGGCTCGTGCTTCTCTCCAAATAGTGTGTAAACTTGGGTGTCTTGATAATTTACTGTAAGCCTATAAATTATCTTTATATTTGTCCTGACTCTCCCTCCCCTCTAGAGGACATAGAGGCAGAAATGTAAATCCAGTCCTTAGAATTACATTTGATGCCTTGATACCCCAAAGAAGAGATAAAAGCTAACCTCAGAAAGTTACCAGGTGACTTCTCGGGTCTCTTCCAAGTCTATGATGCTAGGTTACGGTACTTAAAATAGTTTAGTTTAACCTACTATTGTTTGAATCACAATCTGATCAAAGCCAGGGTTGGGGGTTTTTACTATTATTTTGTGATGTGTTATGGATTCAGAATTGCTGAGTGGGCTTTTATGAAACCCTTATAATCATCCTTGTTGCTATTTGATATAGTTTGGTGGCTTCATCCATATGAGTTGGTGATGCATTCAAGTGGAAAATTTTATCTTAAAATCCTTTTAAATTACCTCCTAAAACTAATAGGGAAAAACATTTCTAAGGCCAAATTTGTGTTGCTGTTGTTGTTTTTTAAATGGGAGTAAAACTTGCTAATTCTTTGAAATGGCCATAGTCAGTATTTTGGTTCTGAAGTCATTTATCTTTTTGATGTCATTGAAGGAAAGTCCTAGTTGGTGTTAGCCACATTAGTTTGCCGTCAGTGGGATATTGTAGGGAGGATGAAAGTGTGCTCTGGAGTCTGAGGCATTAGGGCTTACGTACCCGAGCTGTCACTTAGCACAGTGCCTGGCACATAATAGGTGCATAATAAAATTGATTGATCTACTAGAAAGTGATATCCAATAATGCGTTCTTGGTGTCACAATGAGGGAAGAAGAAACAATTGTCTTAAAAGGACAATTGAACCCTGAGGTCTTCAAGGGTCATTTTTATTCTTCAGTTGTATCTGACTCTTCATGACCCCATTTGGGGTTTTCTTGGCAAAGATACTGAGGCGGTTTGCCATGTCCTTCTCCAGCTCATTTTGCAGATGAGGAAATTGATGCAAACAGCATTAATGTGACTTGCCCAGGGTCTCACAGCCAGTAAGTAACTACAGCTGGATTTGAACTCAGATCTTGCCAACTCCAGGCCTGGCGCTGTATCCACTATACTACCTAGTTGCCCTATCAATGGTCATAAAAAAATAAGTAAGACAAGCTGAGGATCTAAGGAAAAGAGAAGAAAGAGGAAGGAACTTACTAGCTCACATAATATTCAGAACTTCCAAGTCAAAGAAAAAATATATTGTAAGTAGCCAGAAAGAAAGAATTCAAGTATCAAGGTGCTATAGTCAGAATAATACGTGATTTAGCAGGCACCAATGATAAAGAACAGAGAGCTTAGAATATGATATTTCAGAAGGCAAAGTAGATTGGGTTTCAGCCAAAAATTGCCCAGAAAAACTGTATGTGATCCTACAGGAAGAAAATGAATCTTTAATGAAATAGAGAGTTTCCAAGTATATCTGATGAAAAGACCAGAGCTATGTAGAAATTGTGAAATTCAAACATGGGTGTTGAGGAAAATGTGAAAACATAAACAGGAATAAGCAGTGATAAAGGACTAAAGATAAACTACTAAGAATAAATTATATGTTAATATGGGGAGATGACACATATCCTCTCTGAACCCTGTCATCATCAAGGGTCATAGAGGAAGTTTGATTAAACAAGGCACAGTAGTAATTCTGTTATGCTTTCATGGTCTTAAGAGAAGAATGAACAGTCAGGGGAAGGAGAATATGTGGAGTAGGAGGAGGGAAATGAAATTTAGAGAAAGTTATTTGACATATTCAGGGTATCCAAATAGATATTTATTCAAGGGAGTGACTGATACTGGAAGCTTATTCTCACCTGAACTGTTCAAAGGATGGAAGAATGCATACATGCAAAGTTGAGGACAGAAACACCTTCCATTCAACAGGGAAGTAGGAGAGAAAGGGGAGAAGGCAGACTTAGAGGGAGGGTAGAATAAAGAAGAAACTAATTCTAAGCCAAACGAACTCTGAGCATATACAAAAATATTTACAGCTTTTTGAAGTGACAAAGAATGAGCATCTGAGGAAGCGCACATCAAGTGGGGAATGACTAAAATTCTGGCATGTAAATATGATAGGGTACCATTGTGCTCTAAAAATGATAAAGGGGACACTTCCCAAGAAAAATGGAAAGCCTTATGTGAACTCATGTAGAGTGAAATAAACAGGACCAAACCGACAATTTATACAGTGACAACATTATGGTAAAGCCAGACAACTTTGAAAGAGCAAGGGCCTTATCAGTGTAATGAGCACCTCCAGGGAAGTAATGATGAAACATATTACACACCTCCTGATGGAGAATAACTTTCATTACAGAAAGAGACATCGGATTTTTTTGGATGTCTAAAATAGAAGTTTGTTATGTTTAACTATACATATTTTCAGCAGGTATTTTTGTTTCTTTATCATTTGAGGGGGAGGTTAGTGTTGAGGGGGAAGCAGAGAACTTATTTTGCTGATTAAAAAATAAAAATAACTTTGAAAGGTATGAGAACTCTGATCAATGGAATGACCAACCAGCTGCGACTCCAGAGAGCTTATAACAAAACATACTACTTACTTCCTGAGAGAGATGTTATGGCCTTTAAGTTATGGAATGATATATTTACATTTTTAAATGGCCAATATGGGCATCTGTTTTTCTCAGCTATGAATATTTGTTATAAATATTTTGTTTTTCAGTTGGGTGAGAGTTGAGAGGTAGAGAGGAGGTGCTAGAGATGGGGACTCCCCTTCCTCTAAATGAGAAGAAAACAGAAGGAAGGACTGAAGGAATCAGACAAACAGAATGTCTTTGTGTGTTATGTACTGAACCTTTTCATGTGGTGAAAAGCAAGTTCTGGGGTGGCTATGTGGCACAGTGAGTAAGAGCGCCAGCCTTGGAGTTGGGATGACCCAGGATCGAATCCGGCCTCAGAAAATGAGCACCCACATATAAATAATGACTAGCCGTGTAACCTTGAGCAAGTTACTTAACCCCATTTGCTTTAAAAAAAAAAGGAAAAGCAAGTTCTACCTCAGAAATTCACAGTTTGATGTGCAATTACCTTTTTTTGTTTTCCAAGGCATATAGAAATTCTCCTTTTTTTAGGTTTAAGTGCAGAAAATTGGGATATATAAGGTCATTTTAATTTTTTAAAATTTTCTCCTTCAAGGTGACTATACTTTAAATTCAGAGTTTTTATTTTAAACTACTAAGGTCTCTAGAAAATTCTGTACCCAAACTGGAAAACAAACCAATAAAAAAGAAAACTATGGAAGTTAAAAAAAGAGTTGCCTAGACCACTGAGAGTAGTGACTTACCCAACACAGACATTGTGTGTAAGAGGCAGGTCTTGAATGTAGTTCTTCCTGTTTATGAAGCCAGCTCTATGTCAGTTATGTAAAACTGCCTCTTCTTGACTCTCTTAATTGTCTACAGAATTTTTTTTTTCCATTCTAAGTACAACATCATTTCATCTCTACTTAGCTGATATTTATACCTTTAATGTTATTCTCTTGAGGTTTTTGTTTTGTTTTGTTTGTTTTGTTTTTGTTTTTGTTTTTTGCTTTTTTTTGGAGGGCAATTGGGGTTAAGTAACTTGCCTACGGTCACATGGCTAGGTTTTTGTTTGTGTGTGCATTAAGTGTTTGTGGCTGGATCCGAACTCAGGTCTTTCTGACTCCAGGGCCGGTGCTCTACTCACTGTGCCACCTAGCCGCCCCGCTTGTTTGTTTTGGTTTTAGTTTAAGTTTTTGTGTTTTGTATTTTGTTATCACTAGCCTCTTTGGAATTCTGGCTTTTCCTTCTCTATCATTGAGAGCTTCCATTCTCTTGTTTCTCCATTACAAATAATGCTAGATCTCTGTTCTAGATGTATAGTTTTGCTTTTTTGCTTTTTTTTTTTTTTTGGAGGGCAATTGGGGTTAAGTAACTTGCCCAAGGTCACACGGCTAGGTTTTTGTTTTTTTTGTGTGTTTGTGTGTTAAGTGTCTGAGGCTGGATCCAAACTCAGGTCCTTCTGACTCCAGGGCCTGCGCTCTACTTACTGCGCCACCTAGCCGCCCCTAGATGTATAGTTTTGTACATGTTAAAGAGCACCCTTTCCATACTTATAGTTTTAGAGTTTTAAATATGAATCTGTAATATATTTTTCCAAATACTTTTTCTGCATCTATTGAAATAATTTTCATTGTATATATAATGAATTATGCTAATTGTGTTCCTAATGTTGAACCATTCTCACATTCCTTGAATGAAACTAACTAGTGTGTGGTGAATTTTTTTTCTAGATATATTACTGTAGTCTCTTTGCAAGCTTATTAGTTTAAAAAATTTGCATCAATATCCATTAGTGAAATTAGCCTATAGTCTCTTCTTGCTTTGGATGTCAGGACCATACTTATCCCAAAAAAAACAGGACATAGGGAAAGTGCCTTCTTTCTCTATTTTTGAGAACAATTTCTGTAGCAGAGGTATTTATTTGCCTTTAAAGTATCCATTTGTAAATCCGCCTTGGCCCAGGCCATTCCTTTCTTTCCATGTCTTGTGTATGGACTACTTAAATCAGCTCCTAATCAGTCTTCTTGGATCTTTCCCAGCCCCAGTTCCCCACCTCTCAGGACTTCCAGCAAACCACTTACAGATTAATCCTTTTAGAACACTGCTTTTTTCATGTCAGTTCCCTATCAACAAGCCTTTAGTAGTTCTTCCTTGCCTACGGACAGTAAGTCTGAACTTTTTTATTCATTTATCTATCTATCTATCTATCTATCTTTATTTATTTATTTATTTTGGCTTTTTGGAGGTGGGAAGGCAGGGCAATTGGGGTTAAGTGACTTGCCCAAGGTCACATGGCTAGTGGCTGTTAAGTGTCTGAGGCCAGATTTGAACTCAGGCTCTCCTGATTCCAAGGCTGGTGCTCTATTCACTGTGCCACCTAGCCACCCTGGAGTTTGAATTTCTAAACCTAATCTTCAGAGAAGCTGGAAATATACACAGTTGAAAATTATTGACATATCCAAACTATTGTAAAGCACTGAGACAAAAATGATGACCATAGCAGATAGATTACAATACCATAACTTTATGATTACTGCCATTCCATAAAATGTAGGGGAAAAAAAGAATGCATCGGGTCAGCTAGGTGGTGCAGTGAATAGAGCACCAACCCTGGAATCAGGAGGACCTGAGTTCAAATCCAGCCTCAGACACTTGACACACTAGCCATGTAACTTTGGGCAAGTCACTTAACCTCAATTTCCAACCAAAAAAAAAAGCAAAAAAAAAAAAAGAATAAATCTCTGCACTCTGTTTCAGGAAATCATCAAAGCAAATTTCCAAGAACTGGTAAAAAAAAACAGTAGATGAAAGACAAATATGATGAATCTACAGGACAACCACAAGGAAGAACCCAAGATCTTAACATGAGTAAACTTGTAATGGTTCAATTCTAAGCTACAAAGATAAGAAAAATTCACTCTAATCTACCAAAAAAGTGAAAAAAAAATCCTTTATGAAGGAAATGCAGTTTGAATCCTTTGATAGTCCCTTTTTATGGAGAGAAAGGAATAATCACAAAAATTAGAATATGCTACTTAAAAAATTAAGATGTATGGACCTTGAACACAAATTACTTACCCAGAAAAGCATAGTGGGCTTATGAAGACAGGAAAAGACTTTTAAAGTTTACTAAGAGACATATCTAGTTCAGAAAGATTTAATAGCCAAAAAGGTACCATTGTATCTTGGTTGTTTTAAATCCTTGCTAACATAACATGAGAACTCTTGAGGTATGATAGCTTTGCATTAATTACTCTTTCAGAAAGAGGTATTGGAGAAGCAGAAAAAAGAAAAAGAAGTAGAGCAACTGGGAGAGGGGGCAGGGTAATTCCAAAGTAAAATAACCTTCATGTTCACTATTAAAAGACAAATAATTGGGGCGGCTAGGTGGCAGTGAGTAAGAGCACTGGCCCTGGAATTGGGACAACCTGGGATCGGATCTGGCCTCAGAAAATGAGCTACCCACACATAAATAATGACTGGCCGTGTAACCTTAAGCAAGTTGCTTAACTCCAATTGCTTTAAAAGAAAAAAGAAAAGATAAATAATTTGTCTGTAGTGACTTGGTGAAGTTTGGATTAATTTAGAAATATTAAGAATAGGAAAGTGTATGTGTTTTCTTTTTAATAGACTGTGACTGAAGAAAAGAGAAACCTAACAATTATAATTCCAAATGCAAATGCACTAATTAACAGAATGAATTAAAAGCAGAATTCAACAGTGTGCTGCTTTTAGGAAACACATTTAATTCTGAAATATTTAAATCTATTCAAAGTGAGAAGCTAGCCTAAAATTTACCATCTTACAACAAAATCATCCCAATCAAGAGTAGCCCTTATAATATCAATCAAAATCAAATGCAAACCAGGAAATATTAACAAAAAAGGATGAATAAAAATATTATTTTTTTCTAAAAATATTCTTTGAAAAATGAGTCTATATCATGTGTGTATGTGTGTATAAATTTAAGTTTTGAAGCAAAATTCATCAAGAAAACTTTCACAGATTTGCAAGAATAAATTGATTGTAAAAGATACAGATTTCATAAATAGATATTAAATCTCTACTATCAGCCTGTGATTAATCTAAGAAAAATATTACAACAAAAACAAAGAGCCAAAAAGCCAATAAACTCCATCTAATGGGCACATTGAATGAATAAGTGGGGCAAGTAGTATTTATTACCTTCTCTTTCACTATTCATGGAAGTTGGACAAAAATTAGTTTAGGCCATCACTGTCAACCTACATTATAACAGGAAATGTCTGGGAGGAAAAGAAATTGACCATTTGTATAGGAAGGAGTGAAAACAGATGGACAGTATGCATTCTGTGCTGGTACTAAAACTTGTTTGGAAGAAGGCCTACATTATGATGGATGTGAAGACTTATGGGCAGACATAAACAAGAGTCATATAGAGTGAAAAGAAATCCCTGATTAGTGACCTGCACCATTGTTGGGTGTACTCATGTTGATGAGATTACAAATTCAGAATCAGAAACTAATGCAAAATCTGAGTTGGAAGGGACCTCAGAAGTTTTCTAGTCCACTATATACTTGGGAAAAAACTAGTTCCCTCTACAGCACACTTGGGAACTAGCCAGCCAGTCTTTGCTGGAAGATGCCCTTCCTCCCAGCCCCAAGCACACAATAGGCACTTAATGAATGCTTGTTACCTTCCCTTTTCTTGGTAGGAGGAGAACCAGTACCGAGTGGTGCCATACATACCCCAAGAGGAGAGAGTATTCTGGACAGTAAAGACAATTGACATTTACATAGTGCTTTAAAGTTTGCAAAGCAATGTCTGCCATTAAGCAACTAGACATTTAGTTAGCAGGAACAGAAAAAAGGTGTATGTGTGGAGGGGGTGTGCTGAGGCAATTGGTGAGAATGGCATATCCCTGTTAGCTCTAAAGCTGTGATACCATTTTATATACAACCTTTCACGTAAACCTCTAAACTCTTTGTGGTAGATAGTACAGGTTTTATCCCCACTTTACTGATGATGAAAATGGGGGTAAAAGAGGTTAAGTGATTGGTCATATTATGTCCATCTCTTTCTGCCTCTCTGTCCACTGTGCCATCCCCAACGGTGGCAATGATTTTGTTCTTATTCCATCCCAGGTCCCACCATTTTCCTACCTGACTGCCTGAAACTTAAAACCCCAATTTATTGCTTGTTTGGAGTAATCACAGTAAGACCTTTTGATTCTGATTACTGCAAAGTAGGGTGGAATCAGTGGGTGTGGAAGGACATTGAAAAAGCCCTGGTTAGCAAAAGATCACAGTTTCCCTTGAAAAGTCAGGACTTGGTTTCTGAAACTAGGAAGATAATAGGATATTCAGACAGGTTATGGTTGGGAAATGGTGCAATAGGTCACTTTCATTGGAAGGTTACATTTTATGGCCCTTTTGTAGCTCCAAGAGTGAAGCCCAAACTTAAAGTCTAACACATTTTTAATATTTTGCATCATTTCTGGGTTATTATACCTTGAAATGTCCCTCCTTGAAGGAGTTCTGAAAGGTCAGTGTTTAAAATAGGCACATTTCCCCAAAGAGGAATAAAGGCAAATAAGATGTTAAAAGGGCTTGCAGATAGCAAATGAACCTGACATTTCCCTGTTTAACACAGAGATGCAATACTGAGTTGTGTTGAAAATATATGTCTGCTGAAAAGATAAATTAATGTGTGAACACATTTAACTACTGACTGATGTGTGTAGGGAAGAGTATAGCTGCATACCCAGACCAAGTCTCTTAGAAGATGTGCATGATAAGGCATCCTCAATGAACAGTTACATTATAGGAAGTGATCTGCGATCTGTCCAAAGGAATAGCTCGAAACTGTTAATTTTTTTAAAATACTGCACTTCATTTGCAGGGGAGATGGTCCAACTGTCAGGTGAAATTTTGTCCTGTTTCCATTTTTCAAAGTAGTGTCTTTAAATTTGTTCTATGTTATCCCTGGGACCAAAAGCACATTGTAGTTTTGAAGGCACATTTGAGTAAGGTCACTGATCCATTGGGTCTAGAAGAATAGCAGCTGGCATGGTGTAGGACCGCAGGTTTGTCAGATGACAATCATTTGAAAGAACTCGACTTGCCTAATCTGGAACAAGGAAGACTTAGGGTAGAAGGTGTGATAACTGTCTTTAATTATTTGAAAGTTTGGCCTGTGGAAGAAGGATGTGATCTCTTCTGTTTCAATCCAGAGAATAGCAATGCATGGAACAGGGGTTCTTAATGTAGATTTCATATCCCCCCCAAGGGCTCTCTGGGTGGATTTCAGAGAAAAATACACCTTTAATTATGATTTTTTAAAACCATATCATATTTTGAGAAGGGATCCGTAGGCTTTACCAGATTGCCAAAGTGGTCCATGACACAGAAAGGATAAAGACCCCTGCTATGGAATCTATAAAGAGACAAACTCTAGCTTGATTTAAGGGAAAGTGGAACAGACTACCTCACTAAAGGTTTTCAAGGAAAGGCTATTTGAGAACTTGGTGGTTATGTGATTAAGGGGATTTTTGCTCAGCTATAAGGTCAACTAAATATCCTCTGAAGTCCCTTCTTCCTCTAGAATTCTGTGATTTGGGATGGAGGGTGCTATATGTGCATTTGGAATAGACTTTTTTTATGCAAACAGACTTATATGTAGGTTGAACCATGCTGTAAACCAGTGGTCTCCAAAATGATAGCTGTGACATGACCTCAAAGGGGGTGTGATCACTCAAAGCAGGAAGATGTGTCACATACCACTCTTTCTCAATGAGCAATCATAGGCTTAGTCACAAGTATATTATCTCCTTCATTCCTTATCAACACTCCCCTGTTTTTCCCTGTCCCACCAATGGCCTCTCTTGATTGTGCCCATAGGGCAGTAATAATGGCTGCCTGACCTAGGGCCCTGTAGCAGCTACACAGGCAAAACTCCTTCCAATGTCATAGATTGCAACCTGGCTATTATAGTCTTAGAGACTTTCCTGGATATTAATTAGCTGAATTAAGTAACTTGCCTGAAGTTACCCAGCTAAGAAGTGTCAGAGGTATAAGGCTGAACCTGGATCTTCTTCAGTCCAGGTCCACCCCACCAGCCACTGAGCCACCCTGATTCTCTGGACTCATATCTGGACACACCAGATCATATAATAGTTCCATATCTCTAGGCAGTGCTTTGTAGTTTAGAGCCACCCTGTGTGAGAGGGAGAAACAAGACTTAACAGTCCCATTTTATAAATGAGGAAACTGAGACTCTGAGAAGTAGTAAGTGGTGAGGAGCTCTGATAAGTCTTTTGACTTTGCACTCTGTAATTCTCCTTGATATAGGTAAGATTCTTCACTGAAAAAGAAGGCACCTTTGTTTTGCCCATATTAACTAAGAGCAGTTTTCCCTTTTTGTGTTTAAGCAGTTAGTAACTCAACTTACTTATTTTTAAATGTTTTATTGTTCTTTTTTTTACTATCACTTCGCAATGAATCTGCTCCTTCTCCCTTCACCAAATTATATCCTCTGTAATAAGAAATAAAAGCAGTAAATCAAAGCAAGTCAACACATTGGTCACATTTGATTCACCCAACTTAGATATTTTCACAAGAATCAAGGCCAAATTTAACAGAAGGTGCAGAAATCCACAAAGAGCTACCTTCAGAGCCCTCTGAAGACTCAGCTGGGCATCTTTATGGTTCCTAGCGCATATTTGGTACAACTTTAGCCCGAATTGGTGACACCATATTTCTTGATGAGTAAATAAATGTCTACAAAATAGGGCTGGGGAACCTGGTGAGGCATCAGTTCTGTCTGAAAAAGCAGCTGTGTGTGGATAGCCAATGAATCAGCAGTTATTTAGTAAGTGATTACTGCATGCCAGGCAAGAAATGAAGCACTCTTGCCTGCTAATGAGCTTACATTCTAATGGGGAGACAAGAAGTACATACACATATATGTATGTATATATGCATGCATTTTTGTGTGCAGATCTAACAGCATAAATATAAAGTGAAATATAAATAGGACGTATATCAGTATGTTGGATAGTATTTCCCCTATGGGGTAAAAGCGTATGTACACAGCAGGCATGCAGGAAATATTTTTGAATGAATAAATGGCTCTTTTAGCTTGCTGGTTCTACTTAGTACATGACATAGCTTATGTAGTTACTGCTTTCAACGAATCAGTTTCCAAAGAAACTATAATTGACTTTATGGTTTAACTTTGAATCTATTGGACTGGAAGCTGCATGAAGGCAGAAACCATGTATTGTGTAAGACATATCTCCCTTGTGCCCTCCACAATAATAACATGCAGGAGGCAGTTATGAAATATTTCTGAAACATTGTTAAATGAGTACACAAAATAGAGTAGATTCACTTGTCCATTTGAGTAATCTTTGGGCAATTATTTGGTCAAATGAGGCACACCTGGACTGCACGTCAGCAGTGACAGAATAAATGTTAATTTTCTGAAGAATACACTTTTTGTATAGGAACACATGTGAAATTAGAATGTAAATTGACAGGATGATATGATTTACTATACACAACGTCCTGTTAGATGCATCTTTTCAGGAGCAAAATTAGGTCAGAAAGTATGTTAACAAGTAAGTACAAGAGCACAAAACTATCGAGCTACAAAATGTAATGCTCCCTCCCATTGGAGGGCCACTTCAACTGCATTTGTCCAGTATCTTTTGAGAGTAAGCTCTGTCTTTAAATGCAGATCCATACACCCCTCTCCCAATTCACTGAATTCATTTTTTTGAAAACATTTTGATCATCATGACAACGGTAGTGAGTTTTTCATTGTTCTTGCTGCAAGTTTGGAATGTCATCTTGGATTTTGTAAGAGCTGAAAAATATAATTTGACATTTTTAATATGAAGACCATAATGGTATTTAAAGATGAACTTGAGCTCTGCTAATTTTATTAAACTGCAGCCTACCAATGAGCTATAAAGTCTAATTAATCATTTTGTCAGCTTTGCTTTCTGAAGCTAGTCAATATAAATTTGAATAAATAGGAAGCAGATGACCCAGGAACCTTTGAATATTCGGAATAAAGATGTGCCAGCTGTAAAATAGTGTACCTGTTCTCCATTTGGATGACAACACACCCATGTCAATTACCTAGGCTGATCCCGAAATAATTTCAGTGGTTCTTTGAGAGCATTTAGTTCAATAGTTAAAAGATATCCTTTTGAAAAGTATATTTTAAGAATACTCAAGAAATTTGGGATTATATAGAAATGAATTTAAGGAAAACAATTTCTAATTGGAATTTTTTGTAACTGACATTGGTCCATGACTCATCATATCAAACTGCATCAAAATGGCTGTGTTGTGTCAAAGTAATGTGTTCTGACAGATGGAATCCCAACCATCATAGCACTGTGTAATGAGGTGTGGCAACATGTTTAGTGGTCACTCTCAAGGAATGCTTTGGGGGTCAAGATACTTAGAAAGAAAGATTTGGCATGACTTGAAATGACTATGAATGGGACAAACAACTCTGCTTCCTTGCAGAATAATCTATTTGGAATTCATCATGGGCATGTGCTTTCTGTTCTTTATGGATTAGATTTGTTAAAGGTTCCATCAAAACGTGTAAGTATCCAAATAAATGAACACAATTACAAACAAGACAAATAGACAAAAGCATCCATAGGAAATAAACCAATAGCAGCAGCAAAAATGAACATTTATATTATTCATACAAACCACTTTACTCACATTCTATCATTTACATCAATTCAGGAAGCATTTCTTTTTTTATTATTTATTTTTAGGTTTCAGCACTCACTTTCATAAGATTTTGAGTTTGAAATTTTCTCCCCCTCCTCCTCCCCTCTCCCCAGGATGGCATACTATCTGATATTAGTCATGATATAAAGAAGAATTAGAACTAATGGGAGGAACCACAAGAAAGAAGAAACAACAAAACAGCATAAAAAAAGGAGGGCAAATAGTCTGCCAGAATGCATTTCTTAAGAGCCTCTTTGGCGCTGTGGACACAGAGACAAAAATGCAAAGTGTCCATGCCCTCAAGAAACTTATATTGTAGAAGAAACAAACAACATACTGGCAGATCCTTCAGATTAAGTGTTGCAGAAGGGTGTTCATTTGCAGTGAGAGAAGGCCTTTTCTCAGCAGATGTTCCCTGTACCGATGAAACCACAGGTGTAGACCAAAAATGTCTATGTGTATGTTTCCTCCAACCCCTCCGGCCAAGCTGTTGTAATTTCTTAGAAGGCACCTAGGTGGCACAGTGGATTGAGTGCTGGGTTGGAGTCAGGAATGCCTGAATTCAAATCCAACTGCAGATACTGGCTGTGTGACCGTGGGCAAGTCACTTAACCTGTTTGTCTGATTTTCCTCATATGTAAAATGGGGATAACAACACCTACTTCCCAGGATTATTGTGAGGATCCAATATTTGTAAAGTGCTTAGCAGTGTCTGCCATACAGTAGGCACTTAATAAATGTTTTTTGTTTTTTTTTTCCTTGAGGGCACTTTTTTCTTTTGGCTTTTGGCTCATAGCATAGTACCTGGCACAACCCTTTTTAGTGCATCTCATCAGTGCAGTTTTGTTAGTTGGTGGCTGTTAGCAGCCTGGAAGTAAGAGCAGGAAAAGCAGAGGAGGGAGCAGAGAGGGCCTCAATTCTGAGGATAAGGATAGGCATAAACAGGATAAATAGGATAGGATTGGAGGCAAGAGCTTTAAAGGCAGAGGGCAGTGTAAAACTCACTAAGGTGACTCCAGGGTCAGAATATAGGAAGGAAGAAAGTCCAGGGTAGAAGTGACAGATAGAGGAAGCAGGTTAGGCAGGTGCTTGGAGGCAAGAATAGGGATAGGAGAGATGAGGCCTAAGGGCAGTTGGAAGGACAGAGGCTCATGAAGGAGGCATTCCAGTGGATAGTTCAGAAGGTGACCCTCCCTGTCCAGGGCTGATTCCAATTGAAGACTTGCTTCATGGGATGTGAGGAAGTAGATAACCTGAATGACAAGCCAGAGATCTTAAAAACTACAACCACAACAGATTAATAATTAATGGCATATTATTGGATTCAGCTTTGTAATCCATTCTGCTGTCTTCTTCTGTTATGGATGAATCCATCCCATTCAAAATCACAGTCATGATGATTGGCTATTTCCCTCCATCCTGTCCTCTTGTTCTTTTAGCTTTCTTTGCCCCATTCCTGGCCCATGATCACAATTTTGTTTCTTCTTCCCTTTCTTCCTTCTTTGCTTCCATCCTTTCTCCCTGCCTCTTTCTTTCCTTTCTATTTTTCTTTCTCTATCTTTTTCTCTTTCTTTCCTTCCTTCATCCTCCCTCCCTTTTCCTTTCTTTCCTTTTGTTTTTCCCTCACTTTCTCCTCCCTTCCTCCCTCCCTCCCTCCCTTCTTTCCCCTTAGTGAATCAGTCCCAAGTGTTGGAGTTAGTTTGTTTTGTTTATACCTTCTTCATTTACTATTTTGTCCTAAATATAATCCATCATTTCCCTGTTCAGAGTAATATATTTCTATACCACATTCTCTGTTTATATGTGTAAGTGTGTTCAACATTCCTCTGTTGGGTTAGCATGAAAATGAGGTTCGTGGTATGATCATTTCTCCAACCCCTTCCTCTATTTTCATATAATCTTTATATCACCCTCTCCTCTTATGTTAAGTTCCCTATCTTCCTTCTTAGTATATTCCCCTCTTCCTTCCATTTCCTTCTGTTTTTTTTTTTAATTAAACAAAATTTTTATTAACTTCTGGTTTACATCATTCATTTCCACCAGATTAAGAGTTACATTTTCCGCCCATTTTCCCTACCCACCACCCCAGAATAGCAGTCCCACTAGATATCCCCTCATCCAATCTGCTCTCTCCCATATCTTCTCCCATACCCCCTTCGACTTTGCCATTAGGGCAAGGTGAATATCTGGGCCCCAATGCCTGGACATCTTATGAAACATTTAATTTTAAAACTTCGATCTCCACATCCATTCCCTTCCTCCCTTGTCACCCACTCCCTCTGAGAAGATAAGCAATTCAGTATGTGTTGTACATGTATAGCCATGCAAAACACCACCACAGTAGATATATTGTAAAAGACTGCTTATATTTCCCTCCCACTCGTCTCACCTCCCACCTGGTCCACTCCCCACTTTGATCCTGTCCCTCTTTGATAGTGGGTACTTCCAATCTCCCCTCCCCCCAGAATGCCCTCCCCTCCATCATCCCCCCTCTCATCCTCCTTTCCCCTACTCAGGAGAGTGAGGGTAAGATATTCCATTTAGTATGTATGATTCTCTCCCTGAGCCAACTTCAATGAGAATATGCTTTTGCCTTTTTGCCTTCCTGTTCTTCCCCTCCCCTGCAACTACTTCCCCTAGCCTCTTCTACATGAGATAGTTTACCCTACCCTGTCTCTCTCCATCTCCTCTTGCCACTTTCCTCTCACCTCTTGACTTCACCCCTTAAGAATCATCCCTTCCTTGGGGCGGCTAGGTGGTGCAGCGAGCAGAGCGCTGGGCCTGGAGTCAGAGGGACCCGAGCTCGGATCCGGCCCCAGACACTCAAAACACAAACAAAAACCCGGCTGCGTGACCCCAGGAAAGTCACCCAACCCCAATTGCCCCCCCCCAAAAAAAGAATCATCCCTTCCCATCAAATTCAACCTGTGCCCTCTATCCATGTATACCTGTGAACATATGCCATGTACCCTTCTTCAATTATTTTCATAATGAGAGAGGTTTCATAAAACACAGTTATTGTTTTTTCCATGTAGGAATGTAAATAGTCCAACTTTGATAAGTTCCTTTTGATTTCTTTTTCTTGATTACCTTCTCAAGCATCTCTTGCTTCTTACATCTGAATGTCAAATTTTCTATTCAACTCTGGTTTTTTCATCAAGAATGCTTGAAAATCCTCTCTTCCACTGAATGACCATATTTTCCCCTGAAACAAGATACTCAGTTTTGCTGGGTAGGTGACCCTTGGCTTCAATCCCAGCTCTTTTACCCTCTGGAATATCATATTCCATGCTCTTCGATCCCTCATTGTAGAAGCTGCCAGGTCCTGGGCTATTCTGATTGTGTTTCCACAATATTGAAATTGTTTCTTCCTGGCTGCTTGTAGTATTTTCTCCTTGGTCTGGGAGTCCTGGAGCCTGGCTATAATATTCCTAGGCCTTTTCTTTTTGGGATCATTTTCAGGAGGCGATCTGTGGATTCTTTCAACCTCTGTTTCCCCCACTGGGTCTAAAACGTCAGGGCAATTTTCCTTGAGAATTTCTTTAAGGATGATTTCTAGGTTCTTTCTTTGATCATGGCTTTCAGGTAGTCCAATAATTTTTAAATCATCTCTCCTGGATCTATTTTCCATGTCAATGGTTTTTCCCATGAGATATTTCACATTGCCTTCTATTCTTTCATTTGTTTGGATCTGTTTAATAGCATCTTGATTTCTCATAAAGTCACTAGCTTCCATTTGCTCCAGTCTAACTCTGAAGGAATGAGTCTCCTCAGTGAGCTTTTGCGATTCTTTTTCCATCTGGCAAATTCGACTGTTTTTTTTTAAACAAATGCTTTATTAAATTCTGCATTGCATCATTCATTTCCATCAGATTTTGAGTTACAATCATTTTCCCCCCTGTTTTTCCCCTACCCACCCTCCCAGAACAGCAGTCCCACAAGACATTGCTTCCTCCAATCTGCTCTCTCCCCTATCCTCTCCCACACCCCCTTCGACCTCTCCATTAGAGGAAGGTGAATCTTTGTGTCCCAATGCCTGCACATCTTATCTCCCAATTATAAGGAAAAGAGTATTAATAATAGTATTTATATTTATTTGAAACATTTAATCTTAAGACCTCGAATTTCAGATCCATTTCCTTCCTCCCTTGTCACCCATTCCCTCTTGGGAGATAAGTAATTCAGTATATGTTGTACATGTCTAGCTATGCAAAACATTATCATAGTAGATATATTGTACAAGGCTGCTTATAATTCCCTCCCACTCATCCCACCCCCCACCTGGTCCATTCCCTACATGATCCTGTCCCTCTTCTATAGTGGGTACTTCCAACCTCCCCTCCCACCAAGGATGCCCCCCCATCAATCATCCCTCCTCTCATCCCCCTTCCCCCTATTCTGCTGCAGGTTGAGATATCCCATTTAGTATGTATGTCATTTTCTCCCTGAACCAAATTCAATGAGAATGTGGTTTTGCCTTTTTTTCCCTTCCTATTCTCCCCCTCCCTTGCAACCACTTCCCCTTGCTTCTTCTACATGAGATAGTTTACCCTACCCTGTCTCTCCCCATCTCCTCTTGCCACTTTCCTCTCTCACCTCATAATTTCATCCCTTGAGTATTCTCCCTTCCCAACAAATTCAACCTATGCCCTCTATCCATATACACACACATTCACATATGTATTCATATGACCACACACCCTTCTTCCATTATTTTCATAGTGAGAAAGATATCATCACTCACAGTTATTGTTTTTCCCTATAGGAATGTAAATAGTTCAACTTTGATAAGTTCCTTTTGATTTCTTTTCCCTGATTACCTTCTCAGACATCTCTTGCTTCTTGTGTCTGGATGTCAAATTTTCTATTCAACTCTGGTTTTTTCCTCAAGAATGCTTGAAAGTCCTCTATTCCACTGAATGACCATATTTTCCCCTGAAACAAAATACTCAGTTTTGCTGGGTAGGTGACCCTTGGGTTCATTCCCAGTTCTTTTGCCCTCTGGAATATCATATTCCATGCCCTTTGATCCCTCAGTGTAGAAGCTGCCAGGTCCTGGGCTATTCTGATTGTGTTTCCACAATATTGAAATTGTTTCTTCCTGGCTGCTTGTAGTATTTTCTCCTTGATCTGGGGATTCTGGAACCTGGCTATAATATTCCTGGGAGTTTTCTTTTGGGGATCTTTTTCAGGAGGTGATCTGTGGATTCTTTCACCCTCTATTTTGCCCTCTGGATCTAAAACATCAGGGCAGTTTTCCTTGAGAATTTCTTGAAGGGTGATTTCTAGGTTCTTTCTTTGATCATGGCTTTCAGGTAGTCCAATAATTTTTAAATTGTCTCTCCTGGATCTATTTTCAGGTCAGTGGTTTTTCCCATGAGATATTTCACATTGCCTTCTAATCTTTCGTTTGTTTGGATCTGCTTAACAGCATCTTGATTTCTCATAAAGTCATTAGCTTCCATTTGCTCCAGTCTAACTCTGAAGGAATGAATCTCCTCAGTGAACTTTTGAGATTCTTTTTCCATCTGGCAAATTCGACTTTTTAAGGCATTCTTCTCCTCATTGCCTTTCTGAGCCTCTTTTGCCATTTGAGTTAGTCTATTTTTTAAGGTGTTATTTTCCTCAGTCAGGCTGTTGACTGTCATTTCATACTTTTCTTGCATCTTTTTCATTTCTCTTCCCAAATTTTCCCCCACTTCTCTTATCTGCTTCTTAAGGTCCTCTATGGCCTGTAGCCAGATTGTATTTTCATTTGGGGCTTTTGGTGCAGGAGTTCTGACCTCACAGTCCTCCTCCATGCTTTGAGCCTCTTTGCCCCTAAAATAGGAGTCCAATATTGAACTTTTCTGTTTATTTTGTTTCATTTGCCTAGGCATGTTGCCACTTAATTACTTGATTTTTTGGGCTTGTTGCCACAGTAGTACTCCGCCACCAGACAGGGGAGCTTCCTCCCAAACTTGGGGTCTTCACAACTTCCGCCAGTTGGGTGGCCTCTGTAAAGCCTCCACCCACTCTGGCAAGTTGGATACCCACCCCAAACTTCCCCCCCAGACCACAATCCAGACCCAGGCAGTTTAAAGCAAGAGCGATTAACCCCCAGACTGATTGCTGGATCTTCCTACAGTTCGCAGACCAGGAGCTAGAACCACTACTGAAGCTGCAAAATGACTTCTGTGCAGCTGTTTCTTCAGCAACTTTTCGCCCCCAGGGGAGGCAGCCGCGCATTCCCCAAATATTGGTCCCAAAGTCCATAAGGCACTAACCTCTCCCTTTGTCCTAGGCATATCTGTGCTGATAATTCTGGAATCTCCACAATTGCGTGTGTTCTGGGGTCCCTCCAGCCAGCTGAAGGCCCGGCCACCCTGGGGCTAAAACCGTGGACCTGGGCTCAGCTCTGCCTGCTGAGCTGTCGGTTTCCAGCGAGCTGTGCTGCCTGCTTTCAGAGCGCTGCACTGGCCGCTTCCTGCAGGGCTGCTGGGCTGTCCTCAGCAGGAGGTTAGCTTCTCTGTGCCATTCTGTGGGTGCTGTGGCTCTAGAAGTTTTTTGGAGTCCCCTTTCACATTATTTGAAATTTGTTTGGGGCAGAGCACATTGGAAATGCTGTTTCTACTCCACTATCTTGGCTCCGCCCCCCATTTCCTTCTGTTTTTTGCTTAAATGCAGCTCTTCTGCCTGTGTGTGTGTGTGTGTGTGTGTGTGTGTGTGTACCATTTCCTTCTTCTGAGGCCATCAAATCAGAACCAACCACCTCCAGTCTGTCTGCATATCTTATTTAATTTTCTCTCTGACCCTTGAAGACTTTTGTTTCTGACAGTTGTGTCTTCTTCCACTATTAGAATATAATATTATAGGGCAGCTAAGGTGCTGCAGTGAATAGAGCACTGGTCCTGGAGTCAGGAGGACCTGAGTTCAAATTCTGCATCAGACACTGAACACTTACTAGCTGTGTGACTTTGGCCAAGTCACTTAACCCCAATTGCCCTGCTTTCTGCCCTCCAAAAAAGAAAAAAAGAAGAATGTAACATTACTTTATCAGTATATTCCCTTCCAGTTGATCAAATATATTTACCTTTCAATGTTGTTCTTGATTCCTGCATTTTTCATTAAAGGCCTATTTTTACCCGTCTTGGATTGTATTCAGTTTTGCCAAATAAATGTAAGGCGTTATCTTTTGTTTTCTTTTACAATATCATAGTCCAGGCTCTTTTTTCCTATACGATGGCAGCTACCAAGTGTTTTTGTATTCCTAACTGTTACTTGCTGATATTTGACCCTTTCTTTATGTTTACTTGCAATACTTTTTTTTTCTTTCATCTGAAAGTTTTGGATCTTGAGGTTCCTTTTAGGATATTTTGGTAGATTCTTCCTATTTTTACTTTGTCCTCTAATTCTAAGATACCTGGCCATTTCTATTTATGACTTCTTGAAACAGGATATCCAAGATTTTTGTCCTTTTTTGTCATGAATTTCAAGTAGTCCAGAGATTTCTAGTATATCATTCTTTGACATGTTTTCTGGATCATGTTTTTGACAAGTGTATATAACATATTTTCTTCTCTCTCCCCAATATTTTCATTTTGTTTTAATATTTCTCATTGTTTCATGGAGTACTTTTGTTTCTTTGGCACATTATATTGTTCTGTTTTGCGGCAAGGCTTGCTACATGTCCAAAATAAACTTTCCATTCAAAACAGTCTCTTAGAATCCTTTTTTCACTCAAGACTGAGCGCAGGTTCCATTTCCTATGGGAAATCTTTTCTGTTTCCCTTTGTTGTTAGGGTTCACTCCTTTCTCAGATTATGTCATATTTATTCAGCTGTGTAGATGTTGCATCTTCCAGAAGAATATGAGCTCCTTGAGGGCAGAAACCATTTCTTATTTTTGTCCCCCTATCCCCAGCATCTAGGGCAAAACATATGGCCCTTTGTTCCAGGTGTAAGCATGTTGGCAGGAGTGGGCCTTAATTTCTTGTAATGTTCTTTACCATTTTCAAGAATGTTGGGAGGATGAAGGTGGACCTTAAAGAAGGCAAGAGTGTGGGATTGTGGGGCATTAGACTGTGGGAAAGGAGGATGATGACTTAGCCCTTTCTGGTTCCTTGCACTTTCTGTCTGTCCTTTCTGCACAGTGCTGCTCACCTAACAAAGGTCACCATTTTTTTTTCTTTTTGCAGGGGGGAAGGCAGGGCAATCTGAGTTAAGTGACTTGCCCAAGGTCACAAAGCTAATAATTGTCAAGTATCTGAGGCTGGATTTGAATTCAGGTTCTCCTGACTCCAGGGCTGGTGCTCTATTCACTGAGCCTCCTACCTGCCCCCAAAGGCTCTTCTTTATGTCTCTACCAACTCTCTTCAACTGTTTTTGGCTCAAGTAGGAAAAAAAAATCCTGGTTGTACTTGTTTATACTTTGAAAGTACTTGAAATGCTTATTGATGAATTAAAGTGCTTGAAATTTTGATACTACAAGGCAGGTTGCTTGCTTTTGTCCTCAGTTGTACCCAGTTGCTTATATTTTGGGGGGTTTTTTTTGGAGGGCAATTGGGGTTAAGTAACTTGCCCAAGGTCACACGGCTAGCTTTTTTTATTTGTGTGTGCATTAAGTGTCTGAGGCCAGATCTGAACTCAGTTCCTTCTGACTCCAGGGCCAACGCTCTACTCACTGCGCCACCTAGTCGCCCCGCTTATATTTTTTTACCGATTAGGTCATGGTTCTATTCATCTTGTTTGTTTTCCTAATGAGATTGTGGAACATTTCTTTTTTTTAATATTTAATTATAAATTTTATTTTATTTTATTTTTTAAACAAATGCTTTATTAACTTCTGTTTTACATCATTCATTTCTGCCACATTTTGAGTTACTATTTTTTCCCCATTTTCCCCTACCCACCCTCCCAGAATAGCAGTCCCACAAGATATCGGTTCCTGCAATCTGCTCTCTCCCATATCTTCTCCCATACCCCCTATGACTTTTCCATTAGAGCAAAGTGAATCTCTGTGCCCCAGTGCCTGCACATCTTCTCTCCCTATTACATGCAAAAGAGTATTAATAATAGTATTTATATATATTTGAAACATTTAATGTTACCACCTCGAATTTCAGATCCATTTCCTTCCTCCTTGTCACCCATTCCCTCTTGGGAGATAAGTAATTTGGTATATGTTGTACATGTATTGCTATGCAAAATATTATCATAGTAGATATATTGTACAAGGCTGCTTATAATTCCCTCCCACTCATCCCAGCCCCGACCTGGTCCATTCCCTACATGATCCTGTCCCTCTTCTATAGTGGGTACTTCCAACCTCCCCTCCCCCCAAGGATGCCCTCCCATCCATCATCCATCCTCTCATCCCCCTTCCCCCTATCCTGCTGCAGGTTGAGATATCCCATTTAGTATGTATGTCATTTTCTCCCTGAATCAAATTCAATGTGAATGTGGTTTTGCCTTTTTAGCCTTCCTTATTCTCCCCCTCCTTTGCAACCACTTCCCCTTGCTTCTTCCACATGAGATAGTTTACCCTACCCTGTCTCTCCCCATCTCCTCTTGCCACTTTCCTCTCTCACCTCATACTTTCATCCCTTGAGTATTCTCCCTTCCCAACAAATTCAACCTATGCCCTCTATGCATGTATAACTGTAAACATATATACACATATTCACATATGTATTCATATGACCATATACCCATCTTCCATTATTTTCATACTGAGAAAGGTTTCATCAGTCACAGTTATTGTTTTTCCATGTAGGAATATAAATAGGTCAAATTTGATAAGTTCCTTTTGATTTCTTTTCCCTGATTACCTTCTCAGGCATCTCTTGCTTCTTGTGTCTAGATGTCAAATTTTCTATTCAACTCTGGTTTTTTCCTCAAGAATGCTTGAAAGTTCTCTATTCCACTGAATGACCATATTTTCCCCTGAAACAAAATAATCAGTTTTGCTGGGTAGGTGGCCCTTGGGTTCAATCCCAGCTCTTTTGCCCTCTGGAATATCATATTCCATGCCCTTTGATCCCTCAGTGTAGAAGCTTCCAGGTCCTGGGCTATTCTGATTGTGTTTCCACAATATTGAAATTGTTTCTTCCTGGCTGCTTGGAGTATTTTCTCCTTGATCTGGGGATTCTGAAACCTGGCTATAATATTCCTAAGAGTTTTCTTTTTTGGGATCTTTTTCAGGAGGTGATCTGTGGATTCTTTCAACCTCTATTTTTCCCTCTGGGTCTAAAACATCAGGGAATTTTTCCTTGAGAATTTCTTGAAGGGTGATTTCTAGGTTCTTTCTTTGATCATGGCTTTCAGGTAGTCCAATAATTTTTAAATTGTCTCTCCTGGATCTATTTTCCAGGTCAGTGGTTTTTCCCATGAGATATTTCACATTGCCTTCTATTCTTTCATTTGTTAGGATCTGTTTAACAGCATCTTGATTTCTCATAAAGTCACTAGCTTCCATTTGCTCCAGTCTAACTCTGAAGGAATGAATCTCCTCAGTGAACTTTTGAGATTCTTTTTCCATCTGGCAAATTCGACTTTTAAGGCATTCTTCTCCTCATTGCCCTTTTGGGCCTCCTTTGCCATTTGAGTTAGTCTACTTTTTAAGGTGTTGTTTTCCTCAGTCAGGCTGTTGACCCTCATTTCATACTTTTCCTGCATCCTTCTCATTTCTCTTCCCAATTTTTCCTCCACTTCTCTTATTTGATTTTTTTTTGTTATTTTTGGAGGGCAATTGGGGTTAAGTAACTTGCCCAAGGTCACACAGCTAGGTTTTTTCGTTTGGGTGTGCGTTAAGTGCTGAGGCCGGATCCGAACTCAGGTCCTTCTGACTCCAGGGCTGACGCTCTACTCACTGTGCCACCTAGCCACCCCCTCTTATTTGATTTTTAAAGTCCTTCTTAAGGTCCTCTGTAGCCTGTAACCCGCTCATATTTTCCTTTGGGCCTTTTAGAGCAGGATTTCTAACCTAACAGTCCTCTTCCTGTTCCATGCTTCGATCTTCTTTGCCCCCAAAATAGGATTCTAATGTTGCATTTTTCTGTTTATTTTGTTTCCTTTGCCATGGCATGTTGCCACTTAATTACTTGACTTTGGGGCTTATTGCCATAGTCGGACTCTGCCACCAGACAGGGGAGCTTCCATCCCGAAAGTGTGGGGTCTTCACAACTTCCGTTTCTGGAAAGCTGGATACCCACCCCACGACCTCCACCCCAGACCACAATCCAGATCCAGGGAGGTTAAAGCAAGAGCGATTACCCCTCAAGACTGATTGCTGGATCTCCCTACAGTTTGCAGGCCAGGAGCTGGAGCTGCTGCTGAAAACTACAAAATGGCGTGTCTTCTCAGTGGCTTCTAGCCCCTAGGGGAGGAAGCCAACGTGTTCCTCAAATACTGGTCCCAAAGACCATAGGGCACTAGCCTCTCATTTTGTCCTAGGCATGTCTGTGTTGATAATTCTGGAATAGCCACAGCTGATGTTGTTCTGGGGTCCCTCCAGCCGGCTGCTGGTCTGGCCGCCCTGGGGCTAAAACCTTGGCTCACAGGGACCTGGGCTTGCCTCTCGGCAATGCTGTGCTGCCAGCTCCCAGAGCGCTGCAGTGGTCCTTCCTGCCCGGCTGCTGGGCTGTCCTCAGCGGGAGGTTAGCTTCTCTGTGTTGTTCTGTGGGTGCTGGGGCTCCAGAAGTTGTTCAGAGTCCCCTTTTACATAGTTTGGAGGTGGTCTGGGGGGAGAGTGCCTTGGACGTGCTGTTTCTACTCTGCCATCTTGGCTCCACCCAGATTGTGGAACATTTCTAATTTTGAAAGCAATGCTTTAACACATTAACAGAAAATGAAGTGATAGGAATATGTTGCAGGCTACTTAAGATCTCGCTATACTTTCAAACCATATAAAATTAATAACACTGTTTGAAAGATGTGGCATATCAAATTCCTTTGCTGTTGACATCCTTCAGAAGATGAAAGATACTCAACTATTTGCCTTCAGTAGATGAACAGAAAATGTTTTTTTGTTTGCCTGGTCAAGGACAATTTACCAGTTACTATGAAGGAAAGACTTGTAGATCTGAGCACATTCCTGTTAGACCTCTAGGTAGAGATGATGATTGATGTTGCTATCCCTGTGATAAATTGATGCCAAAACTCTTTCAATACAAAAATAAGTAACAGTAGTTTGTCTGTCTGTTTCAACTAGTGACCAACTGGCAGTAGCATTTGTATAGATCACTTTTAGAGGAAGTCCTGAAGATTTCAGTCTTAGAGCCCCTCCTGTGTCTCAGCCCAAGTGACCTGTATTAGTGTAGAGGAAGTTTTTTTTCCCTTTGGAAATACAGCTTAACCTTAATTTTGTTTAGTTCCAGAAATGCTACCTTTTTATTATGTTTGTTCTCCTCTTCTGCTTGACTTCGGGGGAGATTTTTCTTGGTACTTGGTTTTTCATAGACTGTTGTTTAAGCTTGTTCAGTGGTTTCAAGATGGAAAAATGTCAAGAACAAGAAAAACTAAGTCTACCTTCTCTTCCATATGTTTGATATCTAAGTTTGGTCCCATTTCCACAGCTACTTAGGTGATAAAGGAAAATAAGAGGAAAAAGCTGTTTAGGTTCTGAAAAAGAGACTGACAGATTTAGAACCCAAAAATGCAAAAATGGAAGAGCATGTGACCAATTAGAATCAGAAGAAAACTACATTAGAGGAACACACGAGTTTTATGTAACACAGTGTACCTAAAGTTGCAGAGGGGATGGCCAGAGATAATTGTATCCTCCCAGAAGAACAGAAATTCCTCAAAGGCATGGATTAGTTGCTTTTTTGTCATTGCACCCCCAGTACTGAGCACAGTGCCTTGCACAGAGTAGGTATTTAATAAATGTTTGTTGAAATGATTTGAACTGAATTACTTCCAAATAAGTCAGTGATAAAGAGTGCATACGAAATGAAAACACTTCATAAAAGAGAAAAATAGAAAAGACTATTAAATACTGGTTTGAAGATATATGTGCCTTGAAATCAGTGTTGCCCTTATTTCTAGAGCAAAACAAGGCTGTTGTTTAAAAAAGAAAGAAACCCTCTTGTTAACCCAGGGCCAAAGAGAACAGAGATGGGACATCTGGGGAAAAATCTAAAAGTATAAGTAGTTTAGGACATTAGAGAATTTAGTATTGTTTGGCCTAAAACTTACATTTCCTCCTAAGTGAAACAACACTGGGAAGAAGGCAGAAGTAGCACAGAAGAAAGTTGCTCAGGGTGGGAGAGGGTAACCAAGAGAAAGGGGGTACCTGCTTATTCATTTTGTACTGGCCTGGGTTTAAAAGAAAAGAGGGAAGGGAATTGTCAGTCCCTCCCTTGGAGACTATGGAATTCAAAGTAGGAAATAACAGCGGGTAGAAAGGGAAGGAGCCAGAGGGGAACAGGAGTCAAGGCTTGAGCTAACCTCAATGATAGATGCATGTTGATAAGCTTACCCAGGGATAGCCGTGGAGAAGGCAATAGAGGTCCATAATAGGTTTCAGTCCAAAGGATTAGAAACCTTAGGAGAGCTCCCTCTCTGAGCAAGGGACTGCTTTCTATCCCAAAAGAAGTGATTTTTCTGTCTGCCAGACAATCCAGTGAGAAGACAAGTAGACGGAGGATGTAGGTACAGTAGAAGGTCATACTGATCTTAGGACAAGGAAACTATGAATGTAAAGGCATGGAGTAGGACTGGATCCCATGGTGTGGGATTCAGGGAAGCTTCTACCACACCACACTGCCTCCTGTTGTTACTAAGGGACCAGAGTTCCTTTGAAGAAATCATCTTATTTAAGAAAAATAAAATGGGGCGGCTAGGTGGCGCAGTGAGTAGAGCGTCGGCCCTGGTGTCAGAAGGACCTGAGTTCGGATCCAGCCTCACACACTTAATGCACACACAAACAAAAACCTAGCCAGTGACCGTAGGCAAGTTACTTAACCCCAATTGCCCTCCAAAAGGCAAAAAAAAGAAGGAAGGAGTGAGTGAACTCTGCAGCAACAACAGTCTTAACAGGTTAGTGATGTGGTATACAAATTTACACCCTTGGAGTCAGGGTGACCTGCCTGAGTTCATTTTCCACCTCCAGATAAATGATCCTGGGCAAGTCACTAGACCTCTCAGTGCTCTAGGGGACTCTAAGACTAAGTAGCTGAAAATTTGTCATTCTGCACTAATAAAATGAGTTTTCTTTTGGGGAGTTCCCTACATTGATGAAATCAGGCCACCTAAATAAATAAATAAACAAACAAACAAATAAATAAATAAATAAATTCATGAATAAGACAGAGTGAGCAAACTTTGACCTTCCCATATCCCTACATTATGAGAGGGGTCTCAGGAGATGAAAAAATGAACACAGTGTTCATGTCCTCCAGTGGGAAATTACATTTCTGAATCACCTAGAAGAAGAAAAGCCCAAGGAAGAGAAGGAGAGGGAGTGAGAGGAGGAATTAAATGGCCATTTCTTAGCCAAGGGCACCACAGATGAATATTACTCAAGATAAGAAAGTATATTGAGCCTGTAGAGATGTGGGCCAGTAGGGCAATTCTGAATCTTATTCTTATCTGGCTCTAGAAAGGGAAGAATATGAAGAGATGAAGAAAGGCAGAGGAGAGAGAGAGAGAGAGAGAGAGAGAGAGAGAGAGAGAGACAGACAGACAGACAGACAGACAGACACCAAGGCAGAATGGGAAAAGAGGGCTAGAGAGGAAGCATCGTTCTGTTTATATTGAAGAAGATCCCTTTGCACCACTAGGCTTTTTATTTTTATTTTTTTACATCAGAGTACTGCATTTTGTCAAAGGCTGTATCAAATTTATTTTTATTCTGAACTGGAACACCAACGAGTCTCTCTGAAGCCGTGAATCTCCGTTTCACGCCACTTGCTTTTTAAGTATATAATCAATTCTATACATTACTTTCCAGACTCTCCTGCTTGTCTGGGCTGCCTTCTGAACTTCCTTCTGTTGTCTTCTATGCACTTAAGGAGCTCTATTCTTTTTGGCATCCCAGTTGCTGTCCACCCTACCTCATCACCTCAAACTTCCCGATTAATCAAGAGATAAAAGGAATTTTTTTAAAAAAAGACTCTTTTAACAAATAAACACGGTGAAGCAAAATGAATCTACAGAGTTAACATATTCAAAAATGTATTTCTCTGCGATTTGTGCCCATCACCTCTCTTTAAGGAGGTGGGTAACGTCATAGGTCCTCTGGAAACACGGTTCGTCATGGCCTTAATCAGAGTTCTAAAATCTTTCAAGGTTATTTTCCTTTATAGTGTTGTTATATTTGTATAAATTATTCTCCTGCCTCTGCTCACTTCTCTTGTGCACCAGCTTATATTACCCAGAATTCCCCAAAATATCTCTAAAATTCCTTACGGTGCAGTAAGAGTATATTTATAAATCACGTTTTGTTCATCTCTTCCCCACTTTTCTCTACTGCTCTAATTCTCCCTTCTGAATAAGGAAGTTTGTTCTGCTTGTGACCATTTCCTCCCTGGTATTATCCTCCTTACCACTACCCTCAATTCCTGTTTGTTTCCCTACTGAGTTTAATGTACCTCTACACCAAACTATTTGTGTTTGTATGTATGTATTCAACTTTCCTTGATTTTTGGAGGGACAATTGGGGTTAAGTGATTTGCCTAAGGTCACATGGCTAGTAAGTGTTAAGTGTCTGATGCAGGATTTGAACTCATGTCCTCCTGACTCTAGGGCAGGTGCTCTATTGGACTGTGCCAACTAGCCACCCCCAAATTTTTAATTTTTTAAGGAATAAAATTTATTTTTTCTAACACCTACTTCCTCTCCCATTGAAAAAGAGAAACAGGCGGCTAGGTGGCGGAGTGAGTAGAGCGCCGGCCTCGGAGTTGGGATGACCCGAGATCAAATCCAGCCTCAGAAAATGAGCACCCACACATAAATAATGACTAGCCGTGTAACCTTGAGCAAGTTACTTAACCCCAATTGCTTAAAAAAAAAGAAAAAAAAAGAAAAAGAGAAACAAAAATAGAATTCATACAAAAGCAAAACAAGTTCTCACAATGGTCACGTCCAAAAAATGCACCTCAATTCATATACCCTGTACCTGTGACTTCTCTGTCAGGAAATGGGTAATATGGATCCTTTGGGTTTGTTGTTGGTTAAGAATTCTAAAGTCTTTCAAAAACCTGTGTGTTTTTAAATTGCTGTTATTTATACATTGTTTTCGTGGTTCTGCCCAGTTCACTCTGAAATCAGTTCATTTAAGTTTTGCAAGGTTTTCACAGAACCTAACCTCTTCACCATTTCTTATAGTGTAATAGTATTTCATTGCGTTCACATAATCTGAATTTTTCAGCCGTTCTGCCGGTGATGGGCACCCACGTAGTTTCCAATTCTTTGCCACCACAAAAAGAGCTACTATGGATACTTTTAACACATGGATGCTCTATCTTTGATCTCTTTGAAATATAGGCCTAGTAGTATTAACAGAAGTGTTGAGTCAAAGGGTATGCACAGTTTAGTAACTTTGGGGAAATAGTTCCAAATTGCTTTCCAGAATAGCTAACTACTTTACAGCTCTACCAGCACTGCATTCAAGAACCTGATTTTCTACAGCTCCTCCATTTGTTCTTTTGCTTGTTTTTGGTCAGCTTTGTCAATCTGATAGATGTGAGGTAGAAACTCATAATTTCTTTAAATTAATCATTAGAGTTGTTTTATTTTTTATTTTTATTTTTTGCTTTTTGGAGGGGAGAAGGCAGGGCAATTGGGGTTAAGTGCCACCTAGCCACCCCAGTCATCAGAGATTTGAAGCATTTTTGTGACTATTGATAGCTTGCATTTCTTCCATAGAAAAATGCCTGTAGTGGCAGCTAGGTGGCGCAGTGAATAGAGCATGGGCCCTGGAGTCAGGAGGACCTGAGTTTAAATCCAGCCTCAGACACTTAACACACACACACAAACTAGCTGTGTGACTTTGGGCAAGTCACTTAACCCCAATTGCCCTCCCCCCCACAAAAAAAAAGAAAAAAAAAGAAAAATGCCTGGTAAGATCATATGACCATTTATCAATAGTTGTCTATTAAATCAAATGTTATTTTTGTTATTCTTGTTTTTTTTTTAAGCAATTGGGGTTAAGTAACTTGCTCAAGGTTACACGGCTAGTCATTATTTGTGTGTGGGTGCTCATTTTCTGAGGCCGGATTCGATCTTGGGTCATCCCAACTCCGAAGCCGGTGCTCTTACTCACTGCGCCACCTAGCCGCCCCTTTTTGGGCAATTGGGGTTAAGTAACTTGTCCAAGGTCACATGGCTAGGTTTTTGTTTGTGTGGGTTAAGTGTCTGAGGCCGGATCCGAACTCAGGTCCTTCTGACTCCAGGGCCGGTGCTCTACTCACTGCACCACCTAGCCGCCCCTTTATTCTTGTTTTTAATATGATTTATTACACAGTAGTTTTCATTTATCAATTGAGGAAAGGCTTTTATTCTTAAAATTTTAAATCAGTTCCTTATATGTCCTGGAAATGAGGCCCTTATGAAACTTTCTATAAAGACTTTTTTTCCCAGTTATATGATTCCTTTCTAATTTTAGATGCATTGGTTTTTCTTGTGTACAATTATATATATGCATAAAATCCATTCTCTTGTCTCTTCTATTCTGTGGGTGAGTTCATTCAGGGTTACATTAGTTAGTTATGAATTTCCTCCTATCCCATTCCCTTATGCTTTTCTCCTTCCTTTTTCTTGCATCTTTTTCATTTCTCTTCCCAAATTTTCCCCCATTTCTCTTATCTGCTTCTTAAGGTCCTCTATGGCCTGTAACCCACTCATATTTTCCTTTGTGGCTTTTGGAGCAGGATTTCTGACCTCATAGTCCTCCTTCTCTTCCCTCCTTTGTTCCTCTTTGACCCCCAAATAGGAGTCTAATGTTGCATTTTTCTGTTTATTTTGTTCCCTTTGCCTAGGCATATTACCACTTAATTACTTGATTTTGGGGCTTGTTGCCACAGTAGGACTCTGCCACCAGACAGGGGAGCTTCCGCCCAAATGTGGGGTCTTCACAACTTCCACCAGTTGTGCGGCCTCTGTAAAGCCTCCACCCACTCTGGTGAATTGGATACCCACCCCAAACTTCCTCCACAGACCACAATCCAGATCCAGGCAGTTTAAAGCAAGAGCGATTAACCCCCAGACTGACCACTGGATCTCCCTACAGTTCGCAGACCAGGAGCCAGGGCCACTGCTGACGCTGAAAAATGGCTTCTGTGCAGCTGTTTCTTCAGCAGCTTTTCACCCCCAGGGGAGGAAGCCACTCATTCCCCAAATACTGGTCCCAAAGTCCATAGGGCACTAACCTCTCACTTTGTCCTAGGCATATCTGTGCTGATAATTCTGGAATCGCCATAGTTGCTGGTGTTCTGGGGTCCCTCTAGCTGGCTGCTGGCCTGGCCGCTCTAGGGCTAAAACCACCACTTACGCAGGCCTGGGCTCAGGTCCCAGAGTGTTGTGTTGTCGGTTCCCAGTGCGCTGTGCTGCCTGCTCTCAGAGCGCAGTGCTGGCTGCTCCCTGCAGGACTGCTTGGCTGTCCTCAGCGGGAGGTTAGCTTCTCTGTGTTGTTCTGTGGGTGCTGGGGCTCCAGAAGTTGTTCAGATTCCCCTTTTACATAGTATGGAAGTTTTGTGGGGCAGAGCACCTAGGAAGTGCTGTTTCTACTCCACCATCTTGGCTGTGCCCCCACAAGGAGTTTTCTTTTTGGGATCTTTTTCAGGAGGTGATCTGTGGATTCTTTCAACCTCTCTTTTTCCCTCTGGGTCTAAAACATCAGGGAAGTTTTCCTTGAGAATTTCTTGAAGGGTGATTTCTAGGTTCTTTCTTTGATCATGGCTTTCAGGTAGTCCAATAATTTTTAAATTGTCTCTTCTGGATCTATTTTCCATTTCAGTGGTTTTTCCCATGAGATATTTCACATTGCCTTCTATTCTTTCATTTGTTTGGATCTGTTTAACAGCATCTTGATTTCTCATAAAGTCATTAGTTTCCATTTGCTCCAGTCTAACACTGAAGGAATGAATCTCTTCAGTGAGCTTTTGAGATTCTTTTTCCATCTGGCAAATTTGGCTCTTTAAGGAATTCTTCTTCTCATTGCCCTTTTGGGCCTCCTTTGCCATTTGAGTTAGTCTATTTTTAGGGTGTTATTTTCCTCAGTCAGGCTGTTGACTGTCATTTCATACTTTTCCTGCATCCCTTCTCATTTCTCTTCCCAATTTTTCCTCCACTTCTCTTATCTGCTTCTTAAGGTCCTCTATGGCCTGTAACCTGCTCATATTTTCCTTTGGGGCTTTTGGAGCAGGATTTCTGACCTCACAGTCCTCCTCCTGTTCCCTGCTTCAATCCTCTTTGCCCCCGAAATAGGAGTCTAATGTTGCATTTTTTTTCTTTCCTTTGCCTTGGCATGTTGCCACTTAATTACTTGACTTTTCAGCTTGTGGCCACAGTAGGATTCTGCCACCAGACAGAGGAGCTTCTCTCCCAAATGTTGGGGTGTTCACAACTTCTGGTTCTGGCAAGTTGGATACCCACCGCAGACCTCCCCCCAGATCACAGTGAGATCCAAACAGGTTAAAGCAAGAGCGATTACCCCCCAAGACTGATCGCCTGATCTCCCTACAGTTTGCAGGCCAGGAGCTGAAGCTGCCACTGGAGCTGCAAAATGGTGAGTGTGCAGTGTCTCCTTCTTGCCCCCAGTGGAGGAAGCCGACGAGGTTCCCCAAATACTGGTCCCAAAGTCCATAGGGCACTAACCTCTCACTTTGTCCTAGGCATGTCTGTGTTGATAATTCTGGAATCGCCACAGCTGCTGGTGTTCTGGGGTCCCTCCAGTTGGCTGCTGGTCTGGCCTCCCTGGGGCTAAAACCACACTCTGTGCTGCTGGCTCCCAGAGCGCTATGCTGACCCTCCCTGCAGGGACATACAACTACTAAATGTCTGAGGCTAGATTTGAACTCAGATCTTTCTGACTCCAGGCCCGGTACTCTATCCACTATGCATCCCTTAGTTTACTTAAGTTTCTTTTGTTTGCTGTGTTTGCATATAAAACATTTTATTCACCATTCTCAGTAAGGAATGCTTGGAACACATTAAATCTGCTGGAATTAAAAAAAATGGTAGAAAGATGTTCAGCTTTGAAAATGTTATTTTGGGGCACAAGCTGCTATATGGTGCATCTTGTTCCAGCTTTTATTTCCCAGGGTCAGTGAATGAATGAATGAATAAATAAATAAATAAATAAAGCTCACTCTGGATTCAGGATTTTATCAAGTTGCATTTTGCTTCCTAGTTCTCCTTATTGCTTCCGAAAATATGATATTTAGATTTTTATGTGGGTTTTTATGAGAGAGTCCCACAGAAATCTGTCTTCAAGGTCTTTTGCTTTCATTTTTAGAGATTGCATGTGTCCTTCAAAGTTTTCTGTTTTCTGCCTTTGCTCTCAGATTATTACCTACCCATTTTGAAGTCTTAACTTTCCATTTTCTATTTCATTAAAATTTCTCCCATCTCTTCTAAGCCATAATTTATTTCTTTCAAATTCCTCTTCTCAGGGAGGCTAGGTGGCGCAGTGAATAGAGCACCGACTCTGGAGTCAGGAGGACCTGAGTTCAAATGCAGCCTCAGATCCTTAACACAAAAACTAGCCGTGTGACCTTGGACAAGTCACTTAACCCTAATTGCCCTTTAAAAAAAAGCAAATTAGTCTTCTCTTCTCTTTTGCTTTTCAGAGGGGGGAAGGTAGGGCAACTGAGGTTAAGTGACTTGCCCAAGGTCACATGGCTAGTTTTTGTGTTAAGTCTCTGAGGCCAGATTTTAACTCAGGTCCTCCTGACTTCAGGCCTGGTGCTCTATTCACTGTGCCACCTAGCCACACCTCTGATTCTTCTTTAAGAGCTCTGATTTCTCTCTTTATTGATTCATTTACTTCTTTCAAAGAAGGCATTTGTAAATCACTTAGAATAGTGCCGGACCCATATCAGATACTTAATAAGTACACAGTCCCCTTCTTTCTTTTCCTGTCTTTTCCTAAGCATTTCCACAGCCCTCAAGGTCCTCAGCGTTCATTCTCCTTTCTGGGGTCCAAAATTGGAGTTATTGCTAGTTTAAAAGTTTTTTTTTTCTTTTCATTAAAATTTTTTTTTTATTATGAACTTGCTTATCAACAAACATTTTAGTATCTAAAGAACAAGAAAGAAGTTTGTATAAGAAACTTTGTGCTTCTGTTACGTATAGTTTGTTTTTAAAATAATGTGTATACACATGCACAAAGAGAGGACCCAGCAGGGGGCCACAGCAAGAGGCCTACATTGAATGTCAGCAAGCTCAGTTGGAATCTTAGCTTTGATGCTTGCCACCTGCTTTCTTTATTATTGGCGTCGCTCAGTCCTTTTCACTTGTCTCCGTCTCTTGGTGACCCCATTTGAGGTTTTCTTAGAAGAGATACTGAAGTAGTTTGCCATTTCCTTCTCCAGCTCATTTGACAGAGGAGGAAACTGAGGTAAACAGGGTGAAGTGACTTGCCCGGGGTCACATAGCTAAGCAGTATCTGAGGCCGGGTTTATACTCAGGTCCTCCTGACTCCAGGCCTGATATCTGCTACACTACCTGACTTTGTGGAAGCTTCTTCATCTCTCTGTCCCTCAGTTTTCTCCTCTATAAAATAAGAGGAATAGATTAACTGATTTTTAAGTTCCTTTCAAGTCTGCGTCCCAATGAAATATATGCTTCTGATTGCTCATTGTTAGGCCACATTGGGTCTGGTTCTTCCCTTTATATTCAGCTTGTTCTATATTAATAATAAAAAAATGAGAAACAAAAAATATCCAGAGAGAAATGATATTGCCTCATTGAATGGAACTTCATCTTAGATGCACATGGCTATGATTCCTATTCCCCATCATCCTGAGATCTCTTGTGTTTCATTGTTCTGTTTGAGGTACAGAAGGTCTCCAATAACAATCCACTGAACTCCTGCTTTTCAGTGTTTTGTTATATATCATTGTTTTCCTGTCCCTCATTCATTTGCAACCTCCATTTCTCCCAGTTCCTATTCTGCTTGAAATGGCAGAGGTGATGTTTGATTTGAGACTAAGCATTTGGAAATGCTGGCTTATACTGCTGAGATGCCTTACATGTCCACACTGATGGAAGCATCTGTGTCTAAACGACTGGGGCTTTTTTATAACCTTGAGCAGAACTTGATTGAGGTGGGCAGAATTAATATAAGTGAATCTAGCCCATACATCATTTTTGGACTTGTCTAATATATTTTAGAAGTTTGTTTTTACGGTGTAGGCCTTGGTCATTTATTTTGAATTCTTCAAACTAAGAAAGTCCCCAAAGAATCAGAGAGGATGAGCTAGTGACTATGCTTTGAAGAAAGTAGCCCAAACTTCACAATATACTGGTGAGCAGTTATATTTTCTAATCAGTTCGTTCAGGCTGGGTCTTTACATCTGTGTAGAATAGGTAGCTGAACCTGTGGCATAGCTTAAGATTGTTAGTAGACCTATCCCTACTCTCTGCATAGGAAATTCCATTCCCTTGGTACCAGGGTACCTAAAATTCCACCTTTGGGAGGTTCTCTTTGTAGGTTAGTCGAGATAGAAGGAAACTTAGTGATTATCTAGTCCATTTGACAGTTAAGGAAACTTAAGCCCAGAGAAGTGAAGCAGCTTGCCCAAGGTTATATCTGTAGGAAATAACATTATCATCTCATCACCATCTGTAGACTACAAATCTTTCTGCGAGAGGTAAGGCGTAATTATGTCCAGGTGCTCCTCCAGCGAATTCATTTTTGTGTTTGCTTTTCTCTGTGATATGAAAGGGACCTACCCTAGGGGCGGCTAGGTGGTGCAGTGAGTAGAGTGTCGGCCCTGGAGTCAGAAGGACCTGAGTTCAGATCCGACCTCAGACACTTAACGCACACACAAACAAAAACCTAGCCGTGTGACCTTGGGCAAGTTACTTAACCCCAGTTGCCCTCCAAAATAAAAAGAAAGGGACCTACCCTTACAGGCACCTGAAGAAGGGATGGGAAATTGAACTGAGAAAGGAAGAGGAAGAGGGAGCCCCCCAAGACACACTGTCTAGTTATACCACAGGTTGGTTTGAGGCTCCTAGTCTGGCCTTTAAGAGCTAAATCATCTCAAATAAAGATATTGTACTAGTGACATAAACTTGTTTTAAGTAAACTTTTCACATAAAATATACTATTCATTATCCTTTTATCTATGGCTATGCAAAGCAAGGTCCATCTTTGCAATTAAGGAAATCAATGTCACAGAGAGGAAAATATCAAAGAAACTCCCAATTCCTTAATACAAGTATGGAATTATTCATATTTATAAAGTAGCAAATAGAATAAAAATGTTAAACTGTCTCTGAATTTGGTTGGAGAAATATGTCCCAGTTCAGGCTTTTCAATTTAGGAGAGCCTTGGATTATATTGTAGCTGAAAAAAGATTATACTCTGTTTAGAGTTCCTGCTCAGGCAGAATGACAGGGCTTTTGCCCAAGGGTAACCACTTTCAAGGTCACTGCCTCTATTTGAAATCCTTCTGCAGCACCAAAACAACAGAACTTGGCACTTAGCAAGAACAGTTAATGTGGAAAGCCGTCAGAAATGGGTTGGGGGAAGCCAATCCTAACCCTGCTATGCCCAAACCCTTTCTTTCCCCTTTCGTGTGTAGTTTGAGGCTTTAGTCCTGGTTGTGAGGAACTCTAGGGGTGGCATAGTGGACAATGTGTATCTGCACCCTTGGTGGAATAGAGAGTTAAAGCAATCACTCAAGGAATTCAGGGATTCCAACTACTTTGTCCTGAAACATCCAGGAATCCTGTTGAGATGAAGGTGTATCTCTCTGTTGGTAATTTGTCTGAGAGAAAGTAGTAACCCTTTTTTTTTGCTTTTTGAAGGGGGGAGGACAGGGCAATTGGGATTAAGTGATTTGCCCAAGGTCACATGGCTAGTAAGTATTAAGTGTCTGAGGCCAGATTTGAACTCAGGTCCTCCTGACTCCAGGGCAGGTGCTCTATTCACTGCACCACCTAGCCATCCCAGAAAGTAGTAATTCTGAATATTTCTTTTTGTTAAATACCTAGAACAGTTTTTTTTAATATAGTTATCCCTTCCACATCATGACTTTCCTTACATGATTTGGCGAGATCATGGGTTGTCATAAGAAATTAAATGGGAATTTTGAGAGAGTTTTGTAAAAGCTCTAAACAACACAAAAAAGCCAGCAGATGACCCAGAAAAAGCTTAGAAACTGGGGAATACATAAAATATATGTATAGTACTATATTATATCAACATATCTTATCTTTTAATACCATAATAACTCAGATTTCTTTTCTGGCATGAAAGGAGGGACAAGAAATTTCACTTGGGCATTGTACCCCTGACTGTACTTTGTTAGAAATATGTAAATGCTTGATAATGAACATGTGCTTTAATTTAAGCTGTCAACTGACCGTGTTGACTAAGTGGAAGAGTAGATAGAATGTTGAACCTGGAGCCAAGAAGACCTGAGTTCAAATCTGGGTTCAAATGTTTATTAGGTGTGTGACTTTGGGCAAGTCATTTAACCTCTGTTCACCTCAGTTTCCTCATCTATACAATGGGGATAAAAATAGTACTTGCTGCACAGGATGGTTATGAGGATCAAGTAAGATAATAATTGTAGAGGAGTTAACACAGTGCTTGGCATATATTAACTGCTATATAAATGTTAACTGTTTTCATTATTATTATTTATAATTTTTTGGTCTTTATTGATTTGTTTACTTTTAGTTTACAAGATTCCATTACACAGTTCTTTGAGTTTTAAATTTTCTTCCCTTCCCTTCCCTCCCTATCCTGCCACGGAGGCATACAATCAGGTATAAGATCTGCAGATGCTTTCACATTAGACATTAGTCAGGTTATAAAGAAGGATTGTATCAGATGAAATGAACAATGGGAAAGAGGACAAAAAAGCAAACAAGAAAAAGACAGAGAGCAGGTAATTTGCTTCAATCTGCTTTTAGATTCTATTCTTTATAGTTCTTTCTCTGAATGGAAACATCTTTCATCAGCATGAAAGTCTTTTGTAGTTTACTTATAACCCTACATTGCTGAGAAGAGTCCAGGCTATCAAAGTTGGTCTTCACACATACGTTGTGTCTGTAATTATGTACAAATTTCTCCTGGTTCTGCTTTTCTCACTTAGCATCAGTTCATATAAGCCTCTCCAGGTAAATATGAAGTCCATCTGTTCCTTGTTTCTTATAGCATAATAATATTCCATTACATTCATATACCACAACTTGTTTAGCCATTCCCCAGTTGATGGGCATCTCCTCAATTTCCAATTCTTTGCCACCACAAAAAAGAGCTGCTATAAATATTTTTGTACATATGGGTCTTCCTACCACTTATATGATCTCTTTGGGATACAATCCTAGAAGTGGTATTGCTGGGTCAAAGGGTATTCAGTTATTTATAGCCCTTTGGGCATAGTTCCAGATTGCTCTCCAGAATGGTTGAATCAGTTCACAACTCCACCAACAATGTATTAGTGTTCCAATTTTTCCACATCTTTTCCAGCATTTGTCATTTTCCTGTTTGGTCATCTTAGCCAATGTGGCCGGTGAGATGTGGTACCTCAGAGTTGTTTTGATTTGCATTTCTCTAATCAATAGTGATTTAGAGCATTTTTTCATATGCTTATAGATATCTTTAATTTCTTCCTCTGAGAACTGTCTATGCATATCCTTTGACCATTTATCAATTGGGGAATGACTTGTATTCTTATAAATTTGACACAATTTTCTGCATATTTTAGAAATGAGTCCTTTATCAGAGACATTGGGTGTAAAAATTCTTTCCCAGTTTTCCACTTCCCTCTTAATTGTGGTTACATTGGCTTTGTTTATATAGAAGGCTTTCAATTTCATGTAATCAAAGTTACACATTTTGCATTTTACAATGCTCTCTAATTCTTGTTTGGTCATGAAGTCTTCACCTCTCCATAAATCTGACAGGTAAACTATTCTGTGCTTTCCCAGATTGCTTACAGTATCATCCTTTATACCTAGATCATGTGCCCATTTAGACTTGATTTTGGTATATAGTGTTAGATAATGGTCTATGCCCAGTTTCTGCCATACTATATTCCAGTTTTCCCAGCAGTTTTTCTCAAATAGTGAGTTCTTATCCCAAAAACTGGGGTCTTTGGGTTTATCAAAGAGAAGATTATTATGGTCATTGACTTCTGAGTCTCATGTAGCCAATCTATTCCATTGATCCACTCCTCTGTTCCTCAGCCAATACCAAGTAGTTTTAATGACTGCTGCTTTATAATACAGGTTAAAATCTGGTATAGCTAGGCCCCCTTAACTAGCATTTCTTTTCATCAATTCTCTTGATATTCTGGACCTTTTGTTCTTCCAAATGAATTTTGTTACTATTTTTTCTAGTTCTATAAAGTAATTTTTTGGTAAATTGATTGGTATGGCACTAAATATGTAATTTAATTTAGGTAAAGTTGTCATTTTTATTATATTAGCTTGACCCAGCCATGAGCAGTTGATGTTTTTCCAATTCGTTATATATCACTTTGTTTGTATGTAAAGTGTCTTGTAGTTGTATTCATATAGGTCCTGGGTTTTTTTTTTGGCAGGTAGATTCACAAATATTTTATAATGTCTTACAGTAACCTTAAATGGGATTTCTCTTTCTTTCTCTTGCTGTTGGATTTCATTAGAAATATACAGGAATGTGGAGGATTTATGTTGGTTTATTTTATATCCTGCAACTTTGCCAAGTTTATTTATTGTCTTAAGTAGTTTTTTACTTGATTCTCTAGGATTCTCTAAGTATATCATCATATCATCTGCAAAGAGTGATAACTTGTTCTCTTTTTTGCCTAATTTGATTAATTTGATTTCTTTTTCTCTAATTGCTACTGATAACATTTCTAGTACTAGATTGAATAAGAGGGGTGATAGTGGACACTGTTTTTTCACCTCTGATCTTATTGGAAATGCTTTTAGCTTATCCCCATTACATATAATACTTGCTGATGGCTTTAAATAGATGCTCCTTATTATTTTAAGGAGGGCTCCATTTATTCATATACTTTCTAGTGTTTTTAATAGGAATAGATGTTATACTTTGTCAAAAGCCTTTTCTGCATCTATTGAGAAAATAATGTGGTTTCTGCTAGTTTTATTGTTAATATGATCAATTATACTGATGGTTTTCCAAATATTAAACCATCCTTGCATTCCTGGAATAAATCCTACCTGATCAAAGTGTATAATTCTTGTGATAAGTTTCTGTAAACTTTTAGCTAATATTTTCTTTAAAAATTTTGCATTTAAATTCATGAGGGAAATTGGTCTATAATTTTCTTTCTCTGTTTTATCTCTTCCTGATTTAGGTATCAGTACCATATTTGTGTCATAGAAAGAATTTGGTAGGATTCCTTCTTCACTAATTTTCCCAAATACTTTGTAGAGTATTGGAATCAATTTTTCTTTAAATGTTTGATAGAATTTGCTAGTAAATCCATCTGGCCCTGGAGATTTTTTCCTAGGGTGTTTACTTATGGCTTGTTCAATGTCTTTTTTTTCTGAGATGGAGTTATTTAAGTATTTTGCTTCCTCTTCAGTTAATCTGGGCAACTTTTATTTTTGTAAATATTCATCCATTTCACTAAGATTGTCAAATTTATGTGCATAAAATTTGGCAAAACAATTCCTAATTATTGTTTTAATTTCCTCTTCATTGGAGGTAGATTCACCCTTTTCATTTTTGATGCTCATAATTTGGTTTTCTTCTTTCTTTTTTTTATCATATTGACTAAGGGTCTATCAATTTTGTTGACTTTTTCATAAAACCAGCTCTTAGTTTTATTTATTAATTCAATAATTTTCTTAATTTCAGTTTTATTAATCTCTCCTTTGGTTTTCATTATTTCTAATTTGGTATTTCATTGCAGATTTTCAATTTATTCTTTTTTTTTTAGCTTTTTCAGTTGCATGCCAAATTCATTGACCTCCCTTTTCTCTAATTTATTCATGTATTCACTCAGGGATGTAAAACTTCCCCTAAGAACCCCTTTTGCTGCATCCCATAACTTTTGGTACATTGTCTCATTATTGTCATTCTCTTGAATGAAATTACTGATTGTTTCTATAATTTCTTGTTTGACCCACTCATTTTTTATGATTAAATTGTTTAGTTTCAAATTAGTTTTTAGTTTATCTTTCCATGGCCCTTTATTACATATGATTTTTATTGCATCATGATATGAGAATGATGCATTAAATATTTCTGCCTTTATGCACTGAATAGTGAGGGTTTTATGTCCTAGTAGTGGTCGATTTTTGTGTATTTGCCATGTACTGCTGAGAAGAAGGTATATTGCTTTTTATCCCCATTCAGTTTTCTCCAGTGATCTATCATACTTACTATCTCTAAGATTCTAATCACCTCCTTAACTTCATTCTTGTTTATTTTGAGGTTAGATTTATCAGGTTCAGAGAGGGGGAGATCAAGGTCCCCCACTAGTATAGTTTTGCTGTCTATTTCTTCCTTTAATTCTCTTACCTTCTCCTCTAGGAATTTGGATGCTATATCACTTGGTGCATATATGTTAAGTAATGATACTGCTTCATTTTTGATGGTGCCTTTTAGCAGGATATAGTTTCCTTCCTTATCTTTTTTAATTAGAACAATTTTTGCTTTTGCTTTATCTAAGGATTGCTACCCCTGCTTTTTTTTTCACTTTAGCTGAGGCATGATATATTTTACTCCAGCCTTTTACCTCTACCCTGTGAGTACCCATTTGTTTCAGATGTGCTCCTTGTAAACAGCATATTGTAGGATTATTGTTTTTAATCCGTTCTGCTATCTGCCTCTCTTTTATTGGAGAGTTCATCCCATTCACGTTCAGTTATGATTACTATCTGTCTCTTTCCCACCATCCTATTCCCGCCCCTATTCATGCTTTTATTTTTCTCCCCTTCTCCCTTTCCCTCAAGAGTTTTCCTTTTGACCACCACCTCCTTCAGTATTCCCTTCTTATCAGCCTCCCTCCCTTTTCCTCCCCTTCCCCCTTACTTCTTACCTCCCTTCTAACCAACCCCCCTTTTTATTAGCCTTCCCTCTCCTACTGCCTCTAGTATATGATAGATTTTTATACTTACTGTAGTATGTTACTACTTCTTCAAAGCCAAGATTGACAAGAACAGATTTCATGCAAAGCTCCTCTTCCCTCCCCTCTTTCCCTCTATTATGGTAAGTTTTGTGTCTCTTCTCAATAGAGTCCTATACTTAACTGGTTGTGTTATTCCCTTCTTGCACCAGAACCAATAAGGGAAAAGCTCATATAATGCTCATATCCCTCCCTTCTTTCCCTCTACTATATTTTTATGCCTCTTTGTGTGGCATAATTTACCCATTTCCACTTTATTCTTTCCTCTTCTTCCATTGGAGTCCCTTTCTAGCCCTTAATAAGGTATTTTTTAATTGTCATTTTGTGTGATTTATACCTATATCCTCTATTTGTCTATAAATAGTTCACTCTTATTAAATAACAGGGTGTGTGTGTGTGTGTGTGTGTGTGTGTGTTTCCTTTCTATGTTTCTCTTGCGTCTCTTAATTGAAGGTTGATTTTTCTATTGAGCTATGGCTTTTTCATCAGGAAGATCTGGAAATCCATTATATTGTTGAATGACCATCTCCTTGCCTGGAAGAATATGTTCAGTTTTGCTGTATAGGCGATCCTTGGTTGTAACCTGAGCTCTTTTGCCTTGCAAAAAATTATATTCCACTTCCTCCAGTCTTTCAGTGTAGAGGCTGCCAAATCCTGTGCAATCCTCACTGTGGTTCCATGATATTTGAATTGTTTCTTTCTGGCTGCTTGTAGTATTTTATCCTTTACCTGATAGTTCTGGAGTTTGGCCACAACATTTTGTGAACTTTTCAATTTGGGATCTCTTTCTGGAGGTGACTGCTGGATTCTCTCAATTTCTATTTTACCCTCTAGTTCTGGTATCTCAGTGCAGTTTTCCTTGATGAGCTCTTGGAAGATGTTGTCCAGGCTCATTTTTTCATCATGATTTTCTGCTAGGCCTATGGTTCTCAGATTATCTCTCCTGGATCTGTTTTCCAGGTCAGTTATTTTTCCATTGAAATATATTACCTCTTTTTCTAATTTTTCATTCTTGATGTTTTGTTTGACTGATTCTTGGTTCCTCATAGAGTTACTTCAGTTTGGTTGTTTCTAGTTTTTAGCGTATTATTTCCCTTTTCCATATCAAACATTTTTCTTTTCAAGGAGCTTTCTTCTTCATTGTAATGTTTTTCTAATTTTGCAATTTTTATTTTAAAAGAATTATTCATTTTATCTTCTGTCTCTCTAATTTGGTTTCCAAAGTTCATTTTGAGCTCATCTAAGAATGCTTTCTGTGCTTGAGTCCAGTTCCATGTTGAGGCTTCAGCTGTGGGTGTGGAGTCAACACTGTCTCCCTCTGAATTTGGTTCCTCCCTCTCATGACAGTAGGACTCCAGAGTCTTTGAAGCCTGCTTTTTACCCATTTTGAGGCAGGGCCCTACCCACTCCCTTCCTCTAGGGTTCCCAAGCCTTTACTGTTTAAAGTTTTGCCCTGGGACAATAATTACTATGTTTTCAGTGTCAGAGGTGGGGATTAGAGCAGCTTGGGTTCACTCTGCCATCCTGGTCCCTGGAAGTCCAGATAAGGGCTTTAAAAATTTCTAGGGTTATGGGGTGGCTAGGTGGCGCAGTGAGTAGAGAGCCGGCCCTGGTGTCAGAAGGCCCTGAGTTCGGGTCCGGCTTCAGACACTTAGCCGTGTGACCTTGGGCAAGTTACTTAACCCCAATTGCCCTCCAAAAAGCAAAAAAACAAAATTTCTAGACTGTGGATTGGTAGTCCCAGGAGTAGCTTCTGCCCCTATCAGGGGCCCTGCATTTGACTCTTTCCCTGCTCTGTCCAGTCCCAGTCCTGCAGTGATGTGCCTGGCAGTGGCCCTTGTGGTTGGTAGGCCAACTTGCCAGTCTGTTAATCAGGCCTTATCTGGGCCTCTGTGCACCCTGGCAACTGCCTGGGCTCGTCTTCTGGGCCTCTGCCTGTTATTAAAAGTACATTGTGGAAGGAATTCATTTTGCAATCTTAGACTGCATTATGAGAGGCAAATTGTCCCAGAGAAATGAAGGGATAATTCTGGTCTACTCTATCCTAGTTGGATCAGATAGAATCATAAATTTAGAGCTGGAGGAGACCTCAGCAGCCATGAGAAGTATTATATTCAATTCTGAACGACAAATTTCATTTCTAATTTTTAGATTTATCGATGCCTCAAAGAATTTTTAAAGATTCAGCAAAACTAACCTACTCTTTGATTGTGTCTGACAGTATATACAACATTTACTGTCTTGGTCCAAGCTTGATCATTTTAATTACATAGCTTAGAGTTTTCTTTTCTTTCCATTGATACTGTTGTAGTCATAGACATATTTTCTTTGTTCTGCTTACTTTATACTATGCATCACTATCTTCCCATGTTTCTCTGAATTTGTTATATACTATTTCTTACAGGGTAATAAACCCTTAATTCCTATACCTCTCACAATATGTTTAGTCACTCCCTAATTGATGGTTACCTACTGTGTTCTTTGCCACTGTGAAAAGTTTTGCTATGCTCATTTTGCTATGTGTGGGGCCTTTCTTTCTATCTTCAAGCTTCTCAGCATACATGCCTAGAGGATGGATCTCTAGGTTAAAAGTTCATAACTATTTTAATCACCTTCTTAGCATGGTTACAAGTTGCTTACCAAAATGGTTGGAACATTTCACAACTTCACAAACACTGTATTAGTATTCGTCTTCCCATAGCTCCTCCAACATTACATCTTTGATATAAATTGGCAAAATTGCCAGTTTTGTTGGGTATGAGAAAACCCAAAGTCATTTTAATTTTCACGTGCCTTATTGTGATGATTTAGAGCAATCTTTTTTAAAAAACCATTAATATAAACTATTCCTTGCTTTCCCAGATTGCTTACAGTATCATCCTTTATACCTAGAGCATACACCCATTTAGGCTTGATTTTGGTATATGGTATCTTCTTTGCCTAATTTGATTCCTTTTTCTTCTCTAATTGCTACTGCTAATGTTTCTAGTACCATATTGAATAAGAGGGATGATAGTGGACACCCTTGTTTCACTCCTGATCTTATTGGAAATGCTTCTTGTTTATCCCCATTGCATATAATACTTGCTGATGGTTTTAAATAGATGCTATCTACTATTTTAAGGAAGGCTCCATTTATTCCTATATTTTCTAGTGTTTTTAAAGGAATGGATGTTATACTTTGTCAAAAGCCTTTTCTGCATCCATTGAGATAATAATGGTTTCTTCAAGTTTTATTGTTGATATGATCAATTATACTGATGGTTTTCCTAATATTAAAGCATCCTTGCATTCCTGGAATAAATCCTACCTGATCAAAGTGTATTATTCTTGTGATAAGTTGATGTAGTCTTTTTAATTTGTTAGTCTTTCTAATTTATTTTTATTTCTAATTTAGTACTAAATTGGGGATTTTCAATTTGTTCTTTTTCTAGCTTTTTCAGTTGGATGCCCAATTCATTGACCTCCCTTTTCTCTAATTTATTCATGTGTGCACTCAGGGATATAAAACTTCCCCTAAGAATTGCCTTTAATGCATCCCACAAAATTTTGGTATGTTGTCTCATTATTATCATTCTCTTGAATGAAATTACTAATTGTTTCTATAATTTCTTGTTTGACTCAGTCATTCTTTAGGATTAAATTGTTTAATTTCCAATTAGCTTTTAGTCTATCTTCCCATGGCCTTTTATTGCATATAATTTTTATTGCATGATGATCTGAGAATGAAGCATTTAATATTTTTGCCTTTCTACACCGAATTGTGAGATTTTTATGCCGTAGTACATAGTCTATTTTTTAGTATATATCATGCACCACTGAGAAAAAAGTAAATTCCTTTTTATCCCCATTCAGTTTTCTCCAGAGATCCATCATATCTAGTTTCTCTAAAATTCTATTCGCCTCCTTAACTTCTTTCTTGTTTATTTTGAGGTTAGATTTATCAAGTTCAGACAGGGGGAGATTAAGGTCCCCCACTAGTATAGTTTTGCTATCCATTTCTTCCCTTAATTCCCTTAACTTCTCCTCTAGGAGTTTGGATGCTATACCACTTGGTGCATATATATTAAGTAGTGATATTGCTTCATTTTCAGTGGTGCCTTTTAGCAAGATATAGTTTCCTTATCTCTTTTAATTAGATCTATTTTTGCTTTTGCTTTGTCTGCGATAAGGATTGCTACCTCTGCTTTTTTACTTTAGCTGAGGCATAATATATTCTACTCCAACCTTTTACCTTTACCCTGTGGGTAATCCTTTGTTTCAAATGTGTTTCTAGTAGACAGCATATTGTAGGATTATGGTTTTCAATCCATTCTGCTATCTTCCTGTTTTATGGGAGAGTTCATCCCGTTCACATTCACAGTAATGATGACTATCTGTCTCTTCTCCGCCATCCTATTCCCTCTCCTGCTTATGTTTTTGTTTCTTCCTTCTCCCTTCCCCTCATTAAGGGTTTTCTGTTTGACCACCACCTCCCTCAGTGTTCCCTTTGTGTGAACCCCCCACCTTCTTACAATACACCTTTGTAACCTGACTCATGTCTAATGTGAAAGTATTTGCATATCCTATACTGGACTATATGCCATTGTGGGCTGTGGGGGAGGGAGGGAAGGGAAATTTGAAACTCAAGGAACTATGGAATTGAATATTATAAACTAAAAATAAACAAACAGATTAATAGTTTGCACTCCTTATCTTGAGGATGATTCTTACCTGTTGACCATCTATAATGGGGGAGTGGTTCTGGGTCTTAAATATTTGTGTTAATTTCTTATTTACATTGGACATCAGTCTTTTTAAAAGGGGATTTGAGGGAGTAGTAACAGCATTTCCACACAGCTCTTGCTCCCACCACTTCCAAATCTATGTAAAAGGGGAATATGAACAAACTCTGGGGCTCCAGATCCCATAAAATGACACAGAGAAGCTAACCTCCCACTGAGGACAGCCCAGGAGCCTGGCAGGGAGTGGACAGCACAGCACTCTTGGAGCCGAGCCAAGGACCACATGACTCAGAGGTTTCAGTCCCAGGGCCACCAGACCAGCTGCCTGCCGGAGGGACCCCAGAATACCAGCAGCTGTGGTTTACAGAACTACCAACACATAGATGCCATTGACAAAATGAGAGGTTAGTGCAGTATGGACTTTGGGACTCATTAGTGGGGAGAGTGTGTTGGCCTCTTTCCCTGGGAGCAAGAAGCCACTGAGAAGCTTCAGCGCAGTTGTGGACACTCCATACTCATCACCTTCAGTTCCTGGTCTGCGGACTGTAGGGGGATCAGGCAGTCTGTCTTGGGGGTAATCGCTCTTGCTTTAATCTTCTTGGATCTGGATTTTGGTCTGGGGTGGAGGTCTTGAGGTGTGTGACCAGCTTACCAGAGCCTGTGGAGACTTCAGAGAGGCCAACCAACTAATACCTCCAGAAGCTGAGAAAACCCCAGCATTTGGGACAGAAGCTCCCCTGGCTGGTGGCAGAGTCCTACTGTGGCAACAAGCCCAAAATTTAAGTAATTGAGTAGCAACATGCCTAGGTGAAGGAAACAAAATAAACAGGAAAATTCAACATTAGACTCCTATTTTGGGGGCAAAGAGGATCAAAGCATGGAACAGGAGCAGAACTGGGAGGTCAGAACTCCTGTACCAAAAGCCCCAGATGAAAATATGAGCAGGTTACAGGCCATAGAGTACCTTAAGAAGGATTTTAAAAACCAAATAAGAGAAGTGCAGGAAAAATTGGGAAGAGAAATGAGAAAGATGCAAGAAAAGTATGAAATGAGAGTCAACAGCCTGACTGAGGAAAATAACACCTTTAAAAATAGACTAACTCAAATAGCAAAAGAGGCTCCAAAAGGCAATGAGGAGAATGCCTTAAAAAGGTAAATTTGCCAGATGGAAAAAGAATCTCAAAAGCTCACTGAGGAGAATCATTCCTTCAGAATTAGACTGGAACAAATGGAAGCTAGGGACTTTATGAGAAATCAAGATGCTGTTAAACAGATCCAAACAAATGAAAGAATAGAAGGCAATGTGAAATATCTCATGGGGAAAAGCACTGACCTGGAAAATAGATCCAGGAGAGATAATCTAAAAATTATTGGACTATCTGAAAGCCATGATCAAAGAATGAATCTAGAAATCATCTTTCAAGAAATTCTCAAGGAAAATTGCCCTGATGTTTTAGAACCAGAGGACAAAACAAAGGGTGAAAGAATGCACTGATCACCTCCTGAAAAAGATCCCCAAAAGAAAATTCCTAGGAATATTATAGCCAGGTTCCAGAATTCCCAGATCAAGGAGAAAGTATTACAAGCAGCCAGGAAGAAACAATTTGAATATTGTGGAAACACATTTAGGATAGCATAGGATCTGGCAGCTTCTACAGTGAGGGATCAAAGGGCATGGAATATGATATTCTGGAGGGCAAAGGATCTGGGATTAAAACCAAGAATCACCTACCCAGCAAAACTGAGTATCAGGTTTCAGGGGAAAATATGGTCATTCAGTGGAACTGAGGACTTTCAAGCATTCTTTTTTTTTTAAAGCAATTGGGGTTAAGTAACTTGCTCAAGGTTACATGGCTAGTCATTATTTATGCGTGGGTGCTCATTTTCTGAGGCCAGATCTGATCTCGGGTCATCCCAACTCCGAGGCCGGCACTCTTACTCACTGCGCCACCTAGCCGCCCCTTTAGGGCAATTGGGGTTAAGTAACTTGCCCAAGGTTACACGGCTAGGTTTTTGTTTGTATGGATTAAGTGTCGGAGGCCGGCTCCGAACTCAGGTCCTTCTGATTCCAGGGCCGGCACTCTATTCACTGCGCCACCTAGCCGCCCCTAACTTTCAAGCATTCTTGATGAAAAAACCAGAGTTGAATAGAAAATTTGACCTTCAGATACAAGAAGCAAGAGATGCTTGAGAAGGTAAACAGGGAAAAGAAATCATTATGAACTTACCAGAGTTGAACTATTTACCTTCCTACATGGAAAAATGATAACTGTAACTGATGAAACTTTTATCAGTATGAAAATAGTTGAAGAAGGGTATATGGACATATGAATATATATGTGAATGTATATATATATATATACATATATATGCATATATATATGTATACAGACACACACACACACACATATATATACACACACACACAGGTATATATAGATGGCATAGGTTGAATTGAATAGGAAGGGATGATACTTAAAAGGTGAAATTAAGAGGTGAGAGAGGAATATAATGAGAGGAGATGGGGAGAGACAGAATGTGGTAAACTATCTCACATAGAAGAGGCAAGGGAAAACTGTTACAAGGGAGGGGGAGAACATGAAGGCAAAAAGGGAAAATCTTATTCTCATTGAATTTGGCTCAGGGAGTGAATGATATTATAACGATATCCTACTAAATAGGATATCTCTCCCTACAGGAGAGTAGGGGGTAGGTGATGAGATTGGGGATGATAAGAGGGAGGGCAGGAGGGAAGCAAGGGAGGGATGTTGGAAGTACCTACTTTTGAAAAGGGACAGGATCAAAGTAGGGAATAGACCAAGTGGGAGGTGGGATAGGATGGAGGGAAATATAGTCAGTCTTTCACAATATATCTACTGTGGTAATGTTTTGCATAGCTACACATGTACAACACATACTGAATTGCTTATCTTCCCAGTAAGGGTGGGTGACAAGGGAGGAAGGGAATGAATCTGGAATTCAAAGCTTTAAAATCAAATGTTTTAAATATATATATATGTACTATTATTAATACTATTTTACATATAATTGGGAGATAAGATGTGCAGGCATTGGGGCACAGAGATTCACCTTGCCCTACTGGAAGAATCAAAGGCAGTATGGGAGAAGAGATGGGAGAGAGCAGATGGGATGAGGGGATATCCTGTGGGACTGCTATTCTGGGGTGGTGGGTAGGGGAAAATGGGGGAAAATTGTAACTCAAAATCTGACGGAAATGAATGATGTAAACCAGAAGTTAATAAAGCATTTGAAAAAATAAAGGGGAATTTGATGCAAATAATTTTCCCATAATCAACAACTTCTCTTTTTATTTGAGCGGTGCTGAGTGTAGAAACTTTTTAGTCTCCCATCATCAAAATTACCTGTTTTGTCCTTTGTGATCCTTACTCTGTTTTTTCCTTGGTTAAGAATTCACTCTCTTACTGAATTTGTGAAAGATACTTCAATTTATATTCAATAGAATTGAATTTCTCCTTAGAATTTATTGTGATTTCAGTCTTTTACCAAGTCTGTGTTCAGTTTTCCCACTAGTTTTTATTTAATAAGGAGGCCTCCCACAAGTACTTTACATTCTTGGGTTTATCAAACACTGGAATATTGAGTTCTTTCTTTTCTGGTTCTTCCTAATATAGTCTGTCTTAGCGATGTATGTTGCTATTTTTAACCAACACCACATAATTTTAAGGATTACTGCTTTATAATGTAGTTTGAGATCTGGAAGTGGGTGTTACATTTTAGAAAAGGAAATGGATGACCTGGAGGGCTTCCAGAGGCAGGTGACCCTGATGAGGAGAGCTTTTAATATCAAGCAATATGAACCTGAAAACAACGAACCAGGATGTTTGGCCTGGAAAATAAGAGTAACAAAAGTGCCAGTCTCAAAGTATCCTGTTTCTACCTGAATTTTATCCCATAAGATGTGAGGAATGACTTTTTTTATAATAACGGTAATGTTGATAAAGTATGACTCCCCAAATTAACAGAATGAATGAAAACATGTGATCAGTCACTTGATGTAGCTTCCTCATTGTGTGGAATTATTCTCTGACCTATCAACTATCATGTATTAAGCACTCGTTTATATGTGCGAAGCAATGGGATTGCAAATGAGAAGAGACAAGGAGAAGGGGAAGGGGAAGTGAATCTTCACTCTTCTTTTGCTGATCTCAAGGAATGATGACAGGTTGTCCTAGCCACATACTTCCTCTCAGTAGTTTGAATCCGAAGTACCAAGCAGAAGAGGACTCTAAGCTCATCATTATTGCCAACTTTTGTTTCCAAAGTGCCCTTTGGAGCATCTACATCTCCCTTTCAAAATGATGCCTGCTATGAAAATTGCCCTGCTGCACTTGCTTCTCTCAAAACCTGCCCTGAACCTTTGTTTCATCCTCCCTGCAATACCTAAGATCTTTGCCCCTCCACATAGGGGTGGAGGAAAGACCAGGAAATCTAGGCCCCATAACAGTTTCCTGCCCCCTGGGAAATCTATCTGAATACTCTTGTAAGGAAGAGGTCACTGGTGACTTTGGGGACAACAGCTGAAATTGAATAATGAAGTCTGATCCAGACTGCAGAGGCTTAAGGATGAGTGAGAGGAGAAGTAGAGGAAGAAAATTTTGATGCACATTATTAGAAGTTTGGGTGAGAAAGGGAGTAGAGATTCAAATTCTTGGCATGGTAGGGTCAAAACATTATTTTAAAATATAGGGCATTTTGTACATGTTTGAAGGGAAAGAATTCAGAGATAGGGAGACATGAGAGTTTTGAGAGGTGATGATTTGACTCTAGGGAGAGGGAGGGGAAGGGCGCAGCCTTTAGGATAAATAAGAGGAGGCAGAATTGAGAACATATGTAGAAGATTTGGCCTTGGGAAGGAGAAGGGCTACTTCTTCACCAGAGACTTGGGCAAAAGAGTTGAGAGTAAGAAATTATTTCAAGATATTTTAAGATGAAAAAATGGGATCCAAGAAGGAGTGCCTATAGAATGACCTCAGTTAGTAAAGTAAGAGGTATGGGTACATGGCTGACAGAATAGAAGGAGGCTACAGTGTGGGAGACAGTGAGGGAAGAGGAGGCTTGAAATAGCTTTGGTGAGGAAGGAGATAGGGAATCAATTATGGAGAAATAGAAGGGTATTCTTGCTTTACTATAGCCCCGGTTGAGCATGACGTGAATATATAATGCTTTGAATCAGCACAGTTGTATGACTTCCTCTCCCTCCATTCAGCATCCTGCCAGTAGAAGTGGTAGATTAGGGAAGAGGTAAGGTAATACAGGGCTAGGGTTTAGCAAGACATTGGTGATATCCCATGATATTTCAGTGTCATTTGATCTTGATAAACATAAAATTAGCAGTGCACATCAAGGAAAGATATTTACTGATTGTTTAGAGCATGAATCCTAAGGTCAAATTGAGCCAAATGATGAATGTAATACTTTCAAATTCTTCCCTGTTCCCAGCAAGATGCATCAGGCATAAAGTTAATGAAGGGAAAGATATGAATTTGGTCTGAGGCTTAGTGGCAGCCTGAAAGCCAATCCATTGTGAAAAATAAATTTCAGTTAATTAGCATCCACAAAATTCCAGTCTTAATTTACGTGGTCAGAACTTAAAAATGGAAAGAAAATCATATTTGGAGGCCTTGGTCACGTTAGTAACAGAGAAGGCTCATTGCCCAAACCATTCTGCCACTAGAAAAGACAGAAAGGTTATTTTTGAGGGGCCCAGCCAGACTTATGAAGTGATGCAGTTTATATAAGGAAGCAACAGAAAACTCTGTGTGTGTCAAATTTTGCACCTACCAGATGCCAAGGAAGATATCATCTTGCATCATCTCAGGTGGCCAGGAGCCAGCATCCTGCATAAACTTAGGGAAAAAAAATCTCCATGTCATATATACCCTCCCCTGACCACACCTCGAGAATTTTACATGTCAGTTACACTGGAATAGCAGCATCATTATAGCCAAAGCTGTTGCCCACAACCCCTTAATTCCTCAGGTAGATTAATACTTAAAAAGAACATTTTTTATGGATTTTGCCAGACTCATTACTTCCTAATCACTAAACCACATGCAATAAGACTTTCAAAATATTATAAAACCTATGTAAGAAATTAAAATTATGTGGGAATAGGATGCAAATACATTCCTGTTATCTTGGCTCTTATTGGGTTTGTTCTGAAGGTGTTTTCAGAGATCCTAAAGAGGATGACCTTACTGCCCAATACTTTCATGTGATTACATAAATGAGTAATTTTATCCACTTAGGCGGTATTCTACAGAACATTAAATATAAAGAATAAGAGCAGGAAGCAATTTGTTCTAGTCCTATTCCTGTCTTAATTCTACAGAAAAGAACAAGCCATGCTCATAATTATATAATATCTCAGAGTTTACAGTGTACTTGAATGTGGGGTGTCCCAAAAGTCATAGTACACTCAGCTGGTTTGGTTGTGTTTCTTTTTTAAAATTTCATTTCATCCTCACAAAACCCTTGTGATACTAGTGCTAATATTATTCCCAGTTCACAAATGAGGAAACAGAGGCTTAGCTTTAATAACTTGCTTAGGGTAGCATAGGTAATATATATCTATGTCAGGATTGAATGCAGGTCCTCCTGACTCCATGCTGAATAGCTTGCCCTTTTGGTGGTTGGGGGAAGGCATAATCATTTCAGAGACTGTCACATAGAATAGGGAGTAGCCATTTTGCTTGGCCTCAAAGGATAGAAAGAGGCCTGAGTTAGCCAAAGCTGTCATTGGTTGCCTTAGGAGTTAGTGGTTTTCCTTGTTGCAAGAGGTCTTTTAAGCAAAGGCTGAATAACTACTCCTCAGGTATGTTGCAGAAACCATTTGAGTTCATGAAAAGGTCAGATGAGATGACCTCTAAAATACACCCCCTCAAGATTCTGTGATCCCAGGTTATAGACAATACAAAGTTATAAAAGCATTTGGATGAAAAGTGAAAACTCTTCCAGCAACCAAGCAAATAGCTTGTCTATGTAATAGATGTTTGGAAACATCTGGACAAAATCTTGTTATCTGATAGTTTTATTTCTATGTATTTTAGTGGCAGGTAAACATGGTCATTGTATTATTCATCTAGTAGAGATGTCTTAACACTTCTGGTCATCACAGCTTTCTATATGTTCAATTACATTAGTTTCCTGGTTCTGAATGACACCTGTGTAGGGGTGATATAGGTAGATTAGATTATATATACCAAGGGCATTCTTAGGGATCATTTTTCTTATCCCATGAAATTACATTTCATTCCACTAGGGAGCAGCAGACTTCATTCATTAATTTAAAAAAAATTATTTTGTTCAATACTCACAAAGAATAGTGCCAAATATTCAGAACCAAATTGAGAAAATAAAGGTTTTTTTTTAAAGACCATGTATTTCTAAAATGAGTATGCTTGTATGCCACATTTTCAAGTCTTGCCATGTACTTATTAGACATTAAGTACAATTTAAAAAATTAGTTTCTGAAGGTTTTCTATAATCTAGTGAAATTTTGCCCTCCAAAGCATCATTTCAGGGCTGTTCATATCAGGCTGGCCAGATTTTACAGACTGATCACTTATATGTATTATACTTGCCCAGTCTCCAAACTTAGTTCTTGATCATTGTATTTTATCAGATATGTGAAGTCAGAAACAGCTGCTAGATTAAGTACAAGGCAAAGTAGTGGCAGGAGCAGGGGCTGAGGTTGGAGAAATAGATGGAATGTCAAGGGTACCTTTGAGAAAGTCCTCAGTGAAACAGTGATAGTTCTTTAAGCATTAGAGCAGAGCAAGAGGTGAACTCTCGGGCACAGGGCTAGATATTGGACCAGTGAGGTCACAAATCTGGACAACTTTGACATAAGGAAAGTCCTGCTGGACTGTCACATTGTCTGCCTGGGTCAGAACCTTGCACTCAGGCCTTCCTGGTTTTAGGGTCAATACCCTTTCCTTATGACTTATTTCAGGAAGAGAGAATAATCAATCTCAAAAGGTAAACTTAGAGAATTCTTCTGGGCCTGGCTATTTGACTGAAGGAAGCTGGTGCTATTACACAATGAAACTGGCACTAATTCTACACTGATTTTTACCTGACCCCACCCAGTACCAGTTCTCAAAGCAGAATAAAATCGTGGTGACATTGTGATTTCATCACAGACCCCCAAAACAGAGATGGGAGTAACAGAGAGTATTCAAAGATCATTAAATCCCTTCATTATGCATTCGGTAGAAATATTTTTCATGTACTTTTAAAATTATGAACATTGTTACATATTGTACTTGGTAGACTTATGAAATATAGAAGGAATTGTGATTTAGTTTTAGAGTTGCTAAAATTAGAGGAGGCCAAAGCATAAATATTTAACTTTCATAAGTTAGCAGGTAGAGTTCTAAATTAATAGACTAAATAATAATAGTCAGTGATACTTTCTTTTAGGAAAAAAATAGATATAGCCCTGATTTTTTTCTGTTAATATAATTTAAATACTAAAACCTCACCTTTAGACATATTATGCTAGTGGTTTTTAAATATACTTCCAAAAATGAGTTCCAAGAGGAATAAAATGCCAACATTAACATTTCTGGTAATTTTGTCTAAGTCAAAAGACCTATTGGTCTGCATTGGACTTCTTAAGTACATAAAGAAAAGGTATATTAGTGTTTCATTCTAGCATTGTGAGGTTTAAGTTGTCATTGTGAGAGGATATTATGGTTTAAGCCTTTTTATAAATAACTCTCGACCTCCTAAATACTAGAGATAGATGAATTATGTCAGTTGGGACCATTTCCCATTAGGTTATTGACTCATGAGTGGCAATAAAATAGGTATAAAATAGCAGGTGCCTCCGAGAAGTTTCAGATCTCCAGAGTTGGAGACAAAGCAGATGTATGGACCAAGGGAGAGTTGGGCCCCCTGGTCCACCAAGTGACAAAGGAAAGGTCTAGTTTAGAAGGCGTGGTCAGTGATGGGGGATAGTTTCTCACGTCTTTAGCCACACTTGCTGGCTGGTACTGACTGGTGCAGACAGTTCACCTGCCAAATCTCATGATCTTTTTTTTTCAATCTCCCTGTTGGGTTTGACACTGGTGACCTTGCTCTTGTCCTAGAAAGTTTATGTGGGTTTTCATTACAATACTCACTCATGGTTCTCCTCCTCTCTGCCTAGCCATTCCTTCTTTATCTCCTTGGCTGTCTCATCATCCATTTCAAGCTCCCTAACTATGGGTGTTCCTTGGGGCTGTGTTGTGGACCTTTTCTCTGTACACTTTCTCTCTCTGGGTCCTCATCATCTCCCCTGCAGATAATTATCGCCACTGTGGGACCACTCTCCTGTGTCCCCTACTGTTTCAGTCATGCCTATTAGACATTTCAAAAGAGATATGCCAGAAACATTGAAAATTCAAGTTTTCAAACAAAACTCATTCTTTTTTCCTCCCAAACGCTCCTCTATTCCAAACTCCCGTATTTTTGTCAAAGACACTATGAGCTTTCCAGTCTGCCACACTCATAATTTGTAGCTCCTCACTCAGCATTGTCAGTTGGTGGCCAGATCTTGCCATCCTTGCCTGCCGAAGCTTCTCTAGCACCTAAGCCTTTCTTTCCACTTAGGCAGCCCCATATCACCTTAATTTAGGCCTCTAGATTATCCCAACAGCCTCTCCTCTGGTCACTGGGCCTCTGGTCTCAGGCCAGTCCAGTTCAGGTTCCATGCTGCTATCAGTCATTTTCCTTAAGCATAGCTCTGACTGTGTCACTTTCCTATACAGTCAACTCTAGTGGCTCCTTGCTGCCTCTAGAATGAAATCACAATTCTTCTGTTTAGCTGTTAAAGCCATTCTCAACCTGCTCTCAACCTTTCTTGCATATAATGTCCGTTCCCACAACCTGGAGTCCAGCTAGATGAGCCTTTTCTCTGACGTGGCTAAAAACAAAGTCAATTCAGGTCATTTTAGAGCAATATTTTTTGGGGGAAAAGAACCTCAAATCTTGTTTATTATTAGCTAATATTCAGGGTGATGGCTAACATTTGCTTGATATACATTACCTTTTGTTTAAGTGCCCATACTAAAAATGGATGCTTGTGTCTTCTTTCAGTCAGTTAGAAGCATTAGTCTGTTTGTCACCAGGCATGGTGCTAGAAATCTAAGGTAGAGAAAACCAAATGAATTCCTCCCTCAAACTGCTTCCCTTCCACACGGCAGAATGGCATCAGCAGCAATAAGACAGATAAAGCACAAACTATGGGCAGAATAAATAGAAGATAAAGAGGGAGTCTGGTGAAGCTGAAGATAAACTCTGAAGGCAGATAGGCATTCTGAAAGGTGAAGATGAGGAAGGAAGGCACCCTGGGGCTTGGGGGACTGCCTGTGCACAGGCAGAAAGTTGGGAGGTGGAATGTTCACTCTTCAAGAAATGGTAAGTTTAGCCCAGCAAGGGAACCTAGAGGACACATGGGCAGTGTATAGGTCAGAGGTTGAGTCAGAGAGAATGAAAGGGAAGGGGGAGGGTGGGGAGTGGGGGGCAGGGGATGCCAGGCTGGACAAGAAATATAAAAAATGGAAGGGATTAGGGCCTCAGAAGTGACCCCAGGAGAGAGAGAAGTCACATGTAGATAGGAAAGCACGACTATAAGTCTATAGTTCTGAGCTAGTAGCTAACTGAACTTTCTTATAGAGAAGGGATTCTTCCTCTGGAGTCCATGGACCCACAAGGAGTCTGTAGATAGATTTCAGGGAGTTCTGTGAATTTGGTTGTTTTTTTTTAATTTTGATAACTTTATTTCAACACAATTATTTTCCTTTGTAATTCTATGTATTTTATGCATTTAAGATGATTTTGGGAAAAGGATTGTAGACTTAACTGACCAAGAGGTCCGTGTCACACAAAGTGAAGAATCCCTGTCTTAGAGCAAAGAAAGGCTTCGTAATTCTCTCTGCTGCCAGATGCCAGGAGCTGCCCGCCATGCTTGCCTGCACAACTCCCTTCTGTGCATGCTGTATATAGCAGAGGATATGTGGCCTTCTGTACACACTGCCCCCAACCCTCCAGAGTGGGGCCAAACCAGATTAAAATGTAATTGGGAAATACTTTACAAAATGAAGAAAAATACAATACCATAGTTACTTTTTTCTATATGGTTGCAGAAAATAGACCCCAGTTTTATTTGGTATCACTGAGCACGTACACATGCACACACACATACACATACATACACACACACATACATACACACACACACCATAGATCACTTACCTGCTCAAGTCTTCCATTGCCTGCTAAATAAATTTCAAAGTCCTTAGGACCTTCATTACCTAGCCCCAATCTCCCTCTGTAGCTTTTATCTCCCACACCCCTCGTTCTATACTCTCAATGTACTGAACTATATATGGTTCCCAGAATATGCCCTGAATTCTCTTTCCCGGGATCTTGCCTTTTGAAATCCTACCCATCCTTCAAAGCTCATTCTAAAGCTGGTGCCTACATTAAGCCTTCTCTAAGGCCCATAGACACAAGTGACCAGTTGACTCTTCTGATAACTCCTCATCAGCTTATATCTCTGTTATGGTGCTATTACATTCTAATTTCTATTATAGTTATTTATGTATATTAGTGAGGGCAGTGCCCCTATCATATTTATCTGTGAATCTTGGCACACAGTGCCTTACTGTGTAGTAAAGTAGGCCCTTAATCATTTTTAAGCACCTACTATGTCAGGCACTGTGCTTGGTGCAGCTACAGCTTATGTTCTATTGACAATTAGAGAGGGGATGTACACTAGGGAAAGGGGGGTGGGATGGGGATTTTCCAGAAAAGACTAAGGGGATAGGATCAAGTATAGAGAGATTGCCTTGGCAATGAGGTGAGAGGAGGAGAGAGGTGGGGGTTAGTTTCCTGGGATTTTGAGATGAGGAGAAGAGAAAGCTCACCATGGATGGCTTCTGTTTTCTCAATGAAATGTGCAGAAAAGTCTTCAGTAGAGGTCATGGGATGGAAGGGTGTAGAGGCTTGAGGAGAAGTTTGGTATAGCTGCTATTGGGAGGAAGATATAGACTCAATAAAAGCTCAAATTTACATGATACTTTAACATTTACAAAGTGTTTTATATATTCATTTGATCCTCACAACTCTCAAAGTAGGTATACTTATTCCTATTTTACATATTAGGAAACTGAGGTCCAAAGAGACTAACCAGCTTACCTTGGGTCACACAACTAGTTAATTGTGTGAAGCAGGATTTGACCTCAAATCTTCCAGATTCCAAGTCCAACACTATGCTGTCTGTATGTAGGTTTGCTTGCCTTGCCACTGTGACCCCCAAATGAGCTTCGGTAACATAAATTTGTAGGGACCCTGGTTGTGTTACTTCTTGTAGCTCCATTTAGCATCATGTGAGTAGCAGAGATTGATAGATGGTAGACCTTAATTTCCTCATTTGCAAAATGAGGGATTTAGAATAATTCTCTCCAAAAGCCCTTCCACCTGTAACATTCTGTGAACTCTAATTATGGGTACAAGTGTCATAGAATTATCATAGCTGCTCTTCTTTAATATAACTCCACAGATCCAGATGTGAAGCAGCTATCAGGTCTTCCTCAGTGAGAAAAGCCTGCTTGCTTCTAGGTCAACAGCAGAAAACTTAGGGCTCTGGAAGTTTTCAAACTGTAGCCTTCATCTAGTTCTCTTCTTAACAGATTAAAAAAAAAAACAAAAAAAACCACAAACAACTCCTCAATAAACCCAGCTTCTGTTAGGTACCTGGAACTATTTTTGGTTAGTTCCATGACCTCTTTAAATATGTCCAAAGGTTACTAAGTCCAGTGCCACTTCCTTTAAGAAGCCTTTGCTTACTTGCCCTGTTCTCCCTCCCCAAATTTTTGTTTAAAGATTGTTCCTCATTCCCCACTCCCATTAAATTTGATTCATCTCAGTGAGCATTTATTAAATGTCACCTCTGTACCAGTAGGCTGGGGATGCAAAGGAAGAAATGAAACCACTCCAGCTGTTAAAGAATGTTCTATGTTCTGCCTTTCTTATCCCCCTGGGGTACCTAGCACATAATATGTGCTTAATAATCACTTGTTGGGGCGGCTAGGTGGTTCAGTGAGTAGAGCACTGGCCCTGGAGTCAGAAGGACATGAGTTTGGATCCGGCCTCAGACACTTAACGCACACACAAATAAAACCATAGCCATGTGACCTTGGGCAAGTTACTTAACCCCAATTGCCCTCCAAAAAGCAAAAGCAAAAAAAAAAAAAAAAAAAGCATTTGTTGAATTGGGTTAAATGGGAACAGCCTCTTTCTGAGGACTAGGCTGGGGGCTCTTTAAATAGTCATCTCTTTTCTTAAAAGATCTCTTGGTTTTTTCCCAGAAATTAACATCTGCAGACTTCCATTCCTCTGATTTGTTTTCCTTGATAAAATTTCTGGTGGGAAGAAATGACAGAATTTCAGCCTCTCATTCCCGTTAATTTTTTTTTAGAAATTCTCTGCATTATCTTTCCTATTGAATAGTACTATTAAGCTGGACACTTTTGCACTGACTTGTTGGTAATGGCTTTTTTTCCTACATGTGCCGTGGGCTGCTCAGTGTCCAGCACTTAGCATGATTCGGAGACGTGAATAAGAAACGACCAGGCCATGTGGGTAGCTCAAGGAAGAACCACGAACTCCATTTATTGATACTCAGGGAAAGGTTTTTATAGAGCAGAGAGACAAAGGACGGGAAGGAAGAGAAATCATTATCTTAGTCTGTTGTATCCTGGAAGTAGCATGGTAATAAGGCCTATTGTTTCCTGGGTGCCATAGAGTCTAGGGCAGTTATCTCAGTCAGTTACATCTGAAAGGATGCTCTGAGAGCTGGCCTCAAAGCCTAATGGCCAAGGCCGCATCATCAAGAACATCTGCATAAGAACTGACTTCCTGCAAATCTTTTGGATAACCAAAGTTTTGGGGCAGAGCCTCTTAGCCTCAGAACTCAAATACCATCCTTATAAGTGTAACCCATATCAAAAGAACTCCGGAGCTGACTTAGTGAAAAGTCGCATCTCAAAGAGATCTTTGTTGTTCAGGTCCACTGATATCAGGGTAATTATCTGAAGTCCTGGCTCAGGCCTTTTTGGCTCACCACATATTCCCCCTTTTTTAAGGAGAAGCTTAAAGCCATGTAATTCAGTGCCTCATAATTTTTATAATGCAAGGTCCAAATATACAACAGACTATTATAATGATCAATATGGGAAGTAGGTGCATAGAGATTTTTCAATGTATCAATAATTGTTTTCGTAGCTCCTACTGGGTCAATCCCAGGAATCTCATTATGTTCAATATCTTAATAATTTGACTGAAAGCTTTTTATTTCTAAGGTGATATTGAAATTATGCCACGCTCCCAATAAGCGGGCTCTGATCCTCTCCCATGTGATACTGGGATGAGAGGAATTATATAAGCTAGTGGTAACACAAATAGATGTGTATTTATAATGACATCTGAGTAACAGTTGAATTTTTAATGCTTTTAACTCATATCTAAGCATAATATTAATTGTTGTAACAAACTGATCTGATACAATAGATCCTTATCTATATCATGTTGTGACTTAAAGGCTGCAGAAACATTTTTTTATATATACATTAACCTATTGTGCAGTTTAGATTGCAAACACAGCAGCTGGAACCATTAACAATATTAGGACAGCGAATATAGTAATAAAATCTGACAAACCTTTTTCCCCCTTTTTAAAGACATCATATATATATTT